>VZSF01005930.1:244814-268225 GCA_013398295.1 Chionis minor | reverse complement strand
AAAAAAAAAAAAAATCCAAAAAAGGCAAATCCCTCCAGAAAAGAAATAAAATATGCATCATGAGATTCAACCAGACGCCCTTATCCCCCCAAGGCATGGTTAATATACTATCTGCCAGTACATATGGGACCAATTAAAAAGAGCTAACTCCTCACACAGGCGCTGCAGCATCACTCAGGAGGAATCCACAATTGATTAAACAAACTCAAGTAATTCCATTCTGGAAACACGTGCTTATTCATACTCAAATCCCAGTCTTTAGGAATCCCATATGCCATGAAAAAAATAAACCCTGCTTCCACAGAGATCCGTGGCAAAAAATGAATTTGAAGTTTAACAGGAACAGAACCATCCCCATCTTTACTGCCGCTTTACATGTGCCACTACACACACCTACATGAAGAATTGTAACTACTTTTTAGAGTAGTTACTAAATTGCCATTTCAGTCTTATAATTCAACATCGCCAATGAAATGAAGATCATTGAATGAGGGAAATATTAAATTGTTGAACTAAAGAAAACAGAAGAGTTCAAAACTACCCAACATTCCCTTCCAGCAAGGCCAGCAGAATTGGAAAACTCCAGGCCTGTACAAGGATGATCATTCAATCTCTTTGCATTGTGAAGGCTACTTTCTCTTTTTCCAATAATTACACTCCTGCTTTTGCCCAATCTGTTCCAAACTGTTCAACACAGCGACTTGCAAGTTTTCCATACAGAAAAGAAATGCTAAATAAACAATCCCGCAGAGCAACAGGCAAAGAGGAACATCCTTTTTCTCAGTACAGCCTCACCTTTCCTCACCCCTCCATTGACACGGACCACCTTAAACACCACCCATTCTCAGCCACTTTGCAACTTAAATAATTTTGCATTGAAAAAAGCCAGTCAATTTTGAATCTGCAAGTTTTGGCTCAACTTCAAGAAATGAAGTTGCAGAAGAAACAGGAATGTAAGTGAGAAGTGGTTTGTTGGGGTTTTTTTTTGTTTTTTGTTTTATTCAGTGTTTCTTGGTGCAAATCCTGTCAATTATTGCAAACAATATTTTAACATGTTTCAGGCTCTAGGGGAAATGAAATAACATAGAACATCAGGGAAAAGGGCCTGGGCTGCTAAAGCCCTAGATGCAGATCTAATATATATTCCTGTAATACAACATGATGGAAGTATTGTGAATACTCAGGACATTTATGGTCTCCAGTGTACCTATGCTGGGCAGTTAGTTAAACAGATGTGAAAGAACCAACAAAATTAAAATAAATGAATTGCTGCCGAGCATTTCCCCGTTGTCATCTTCCTTTGCCCCATTCAATTTAACTTAGAAGCATTACTGATGTAGTTATTCCAGCATTTCTCACAGCACATTGAGCTATAATTCTAACAAGGTGGCTTTTATCAAACTTGATGCATCTGAAATCTAAATTATTTACCCTGAAAAAGAAGGGAGTGAAAGAATTTAGGGGCCTCTGATAAAATATTAAAGTATTGACTCTTGTGAATACCAATTAGTCATTCCTCTGGGGGAAAAAAGAGTTTCAAGACAAATATTTCTTTTAATTAAAAAAGGCGTGTATTTGGCTGAAAAAAAACCCACAACTGTGATGCAAAATGTTTGAGCAGCTTTACAAATTCAGTCTTTTATAATTACACCAAGACTGCTAAAAATTCCACTTTCACAACCACCACAAATAAATAATTGTCAAAATCAATCCACTGGATTACCATGCAAAAACGTGTCTTCCACAGCTTAATCTTGTGATAATGCTTTTTATAGCATGTGTCTCTGCCCAGATTTGCAGCTTTTCTTATTTGCATTCTGACCACTAAGCACAAGGGTTATCAGTCTTGTAATATTTTTTTATATATACTTGAAATTTTTTATGCTGCAGCCCTACCGATGGCTTCTCAACTGTGCTTACCTATGCTATTTGCATATATAACAGCCATACAGTTCTTCCAAAAAATCTCCAAGCCAAATTAAGTGATGTCAATGACAGTTGTCTGGACAAAATAAAATAAAAAAAAAAAAAAGGAGGAAAAAAAAGCCCAATTCAGAGTATTTCCTGATACAGCAGTAACCAGGTAGACTGCAAATATGAGGCAGATGGATGCCTGCAAACAGGGATTCAATATGAATCTCCAGTGTCGCTTCTGTGTGAGTCTGCCCCAATTCTGAAGATCCACAGAAGACTTTTCAAGGGACTCTCAAATTTCCTGACCTCTTCCACAAATACTTCTAGGAAAAGTAACTTCTAGCTCATAGTGTTCATTGTGCTTTCTTACCTTTGGAACGCAAGGATCATTTAGAAAACAATTCAAGTAAACACCAACCCATGAGCTAGGATCATCAGGGCCAGCTACTCTGATGGAGCGCTCTGAAGAGCTTCTGTCAGTGAAGCTAGACAGCACACAGGAGACAACCCAACGGCTACACGAGACTTCAGCCTTGTCACCACTCACTTCCATTAGAGTTGTCAGTACAGCTGCTGAGATCCTCAAGGCTGCCCACTGCAGATCTTCTCTGCCTACACACTAGTCAAGAACATTGAGTAGAAAATGTTCCACGTGGGCACAAAATAAGGCTTTGCCTCTAGGTCTCTACTTGGGAACTCAGAGAACAGTCAGAGCCGAATGCTCAAAATGGACATTTTCTTCCTTCGGGTTGATTTTGTGAGCTAGATGACAGAGGGCTGTTCTCTTGCTTTCCAAGTGTTAGCACTATTTAAAAGAAAGTCTGTAAAAATGCTTGTACTGTTGGTAAGTTTCTTGTGAGACCACAGCAACTAAAATGTTTTCATTTTAAATAAATAAATAAATAAATCTGTCATTTCAGTCCAGAAGCAAAGCTTCAAACAGATAACCTCAAAAGTGGAAAAGCTGGGCAAGCTTTTAACTAAAGGCATGGACTTTCAGAGGGAACTTTAACTCCATGCCAATTAATCACCACTAGTTCACCTTCAATATACCAACCTTTAATCCAGCTATACTATGTTAAGTCTTGGATGGCTTTAGGAGCAGAAGGCATCCTTGTGTGATTTCTCTTCAATTTTGGATCCCAGGTTCTCTGCATGGAACGGATTTTCAGATGACAGTAGAAAAGCCTCTGAAATAACAGCAGTCAAGTTTTGCATACACAGCTTTTTGCTCAAGCCAAAGCTACAGTTTTACAAGACAACCAGCTAGATAAACATCTGTCAGCTCCATTCAGAGCAGCTGATGAGTGCAGGAGACCTTTGATCATTCAGCAAAGCTTGTTCCCTCCTGGGTGGGATCCAGCAACCACCATAATTGAAGTGCCCCAAGTTTTGCTTTTTCCCATCTTTAACTGCTGGTTGGGTATCATGTGCATCTCAGTATCATCCACGCCACGGTGAGCACAACAGAGAAAATCAGAGGTTGAAAAGCTACAGCGTCTCCCTGCAGAAACAGGAACACAAACTAACAGCAGTTTCTGCTGTTCAAGCCAGGCAAGCGTACGCAGTAGTTACCCGTAAAGGACGGACACGGGTTTTCACTGCGGCATAATGAAAAAACCATATGACAAGTTCATCTGCTTAAGCACTGATTTTTAAAAATAATTAATTTGTAGAAATAAAGGTTAGAAGTCATTTGAAAACCATGATATTCCATGCAGCACCCCATCACTAGTATAAAGATCAAAAGGGAGCCAGCTTCAACCAGCACATGAAACAAGGCTGTGGTTATAATCTGTTTTCCCTGTAGCATCTGTAGAAAAGTGATTAATTCCAACTCCTGCCCTACGACATGAGCACTTCCACTTTCATGTTTTATCACCATTATAGTCTGAAATAAACAGACTCTGGTGGCTATCACTGATACTCCCAACCCGGCAGAGTAAAGCCTTTCCTGAAGCAGATTTAGGATTGCCTTTTCTGCTTACACAGTAGACAAATCACAAATGCAGTTTGCTGTGAAGCTGCCAATATTTAATAGCGTTTAATGGTGCGGTACGTCTCCATGTGGGAAAAGGGCACAAACATCTATCTAGGGAACAAATTAGTTTATCAACTCCAGTATGGTTTCCCTCCTTGCCTTCCTCCCTGAATATGTGCTGCTGTATTGGAGAATGGGAGTAACACGCAGCTCGTGGACTAGGTATTTGCTGAAATACCATCTCAGATGAGACAATTCTGGGGAAGAAACAGGAGACAATTCTGCAAACAGCGTAAGCAACGTACTGTTGAAGAAATAACAGACACAGGGGTAACTCTCAGCGGTAACCTGGCAGAGCCACCTACGGCAGCCCACGCTACCTGCCCTGGGCTGCGTAAAACACTGCCTGGGCGTTGCTGCCCCAAAGCAGGTTAGAATGTAGTCAGACCAACTGCCCCCCAACAGCTGCTTCATCATCATCACCATCAATTGTCACAGAGGGTGGCTGTCTTTCCCTTTATTTAGCTGTACATATGAATACACAGCAGAAGGAACAAGGAATACAAGGCTCATTTTTTGGTTTGGAAGAGATTCTTCTCTAGTTCAGTGCATGAAGTGCCCTGGCTTCAGACTCTTTTCCGTTTGGCACGCAATCAAACCATATTTTGAGGAAATCCAATTCTTCTATAAAAGTTGCATCTCAATAAATTGTGTCTTACCTCTCTTCCCTATCCACGTTCAAAGGGAGAGAACACTGCACGATTTCCAAAGCCATTCCCGTTTCAACATTACTTTCCATCTGTACACGTTTCAACTTTCAAAACCACACTCAGTATGAAAAAAAACACAGCAAAGAAGCAAGGTTGTCTCACCATATTATATTCACTTTATAATCATAAGCAATTTCTCAGAGAAGTCCTCCAGGCACAGTTTTAATGTTAAAGCAATTCTTGGTTCATTTTAACCATCCACTGATGCAGAGCTGATAGCCCAGCTCATTAAAAAGTACAAGGCACTATTTCAAGAAATGCCATAATTTATCGGGCAGAGTTTAGTCACGCTCCAGACAGCAGCCTGGATGCACAACACCAACTGCCTCTGACGCCTCCGAAATCCAGCACTGAAGTCCCTTGGTTTTGGGGTCAGCTGCCCACGGTGCGTGAAGTCACATGGCAAAGCTTCCTGCTACAGCCATAAACTCGTCACCTTCTACCTGCAGTTTTTCAACAGGCATTTAAAAATGCCTGAATCCCACCTGAGTGACAACCCTTTCTTCATGTTAAGCATTTGCACCCATTTAATCTGCTATATAACACTCATTACAGGAAGGATGGTTGGACACAGGAGAGATATTGCAATCATTTTTTTGAAATTTTATGATACTTACATAGCACAAAGATTCACACATTAGTTTGATTAAGGACTTGAGTCCAAAACAGTGACAGTGCTCTCACTGTGTGCTGCTGGACATCAGCTGGTGGTCAGTTGATTTGATATCCCAGAGCTTAGATCCCACACCTGGGCCATGCAAATTACAACAGGCAAAGGCAAGGAATCGTTACCTGGGATGAGGTTCAATCTAGTCCCCAATTATTCTTTTGAGGGACTGTGCATCACTTCTCACAAGTACTCCCCAACACACAAGGGGTATCGGTCTTTGGACTCACGGAAGCTGGGAATGGAACACCCCTCCTACCCATCAGTGGGTATCCTCCCTAGAAAACAGGGATCAGAAGAAAGCGGTAAACCCTTCCCAATCCCTCATTAGGAAGGTGTATATTTGGGACCATACAACACATTGCCATCCAAGTAATAATTCCATCAGGAAACTGGACTGGTGGCTCTGCTAAACTAGGTGCTACACCCAAGCAAGATGCTGCAAATCCAGAGTACCTTCCTGATCCACACAGACTGCAAACGTCACACAGCTCTGCTTAAAGCTTCATGTTGCTTTCTGGAAGAAAACCTTGTATTTAAAATAAAGCCCACTAGAAGGAGATTAACTACCCTTAAAAAATACTTAACAACCTCTTTGCTTGTTATCGAGTGGCCCATACATATGCCAGATGAGTGCTGTAGACAATGATAACGCATTAAATAAACACTTCTGTTTAAAATCCATAAGCCTACTTATGACTAGTTTGAGACACGAATATCTACAGCTTTTTCAGTTCAAGGATCCTCTGCTCTCAAAATGTCCATTCAGCAGCCCTGCCAGATACTGTTTCACAATACTACAGGCTCACTTATTCATAAACAAATCATTAACATTCTTGACATAAATCCATAGCGTACAACAAATCCCAGCTATCATAGTGTTTTACTACATTTGCTGTGCCCATCATGAATGGGACTTCTGTTTTCACCAAAAAAAAAAAAACAAACCCACTCTCAACAAATAAAAGGCAAATTATTCTCTGCGAGAAAACCGCCAGGATGAAATGCTTATGCACGGATTACAAACTAATTATCAAGTTCATATAGTAATAAACCTGGCATTCAGTTAGTGAAATGGGCCACCGCAATTTATGAAGAAATTTGCCTGCACAAACTCTAATAATTACAAAACTCTGATGGTTAAATATGCCATTACAGACTTCTAAAATTTCCTCACCTACAAGTGAAACCATTTATACATCCCTGTTTCTCCATACACAGACACAAGAATCCTCTGAAAAGACCCTTCTAAATCCCTCCGGCATTCACTCCCTGCCAAGGGTTTATTTACAGCCCCAGATCACAGGGTTTCAGCCAAGCCCCCAAACGATCAAGGCCCATTTTTACACACATACATTACAGCTTAAATTGGACTAATTAAAATGAATGGAATAGCTTAACAAACATATCAGGACCAGGCTGCCTTTTCTCTCTGAATACACTCTGTATAGGTGACAGCACAGAGCAACAGTTTAAATCAGGGTTTCCCAAAAAAACAGGGTCCAGAGGTAAAATCTCTGCAGATAACTCAAAAAGGCTCCAACACAGAGGCAGCATCCCTGCATTGAGAGGCACGGGGGGCACAGTGGGACGGGATTCAAGATTCCCTGCCGGAGGCTGGTCCACAGCAGAGGAGACACTCCTGCAGCACCTCCCAGGATAGACCATGCATCGGCACATGGCAGCCAGCCACTGGCACCGGCCGGCCACCAACGAAACTTCGGAAATCACAGGGTTAAACCCTCTACCCTTAATGCACTCAAGCCTTCCTCACCATATTTAAAGAATTAAATGCTTCTCCGAATGGCCACATTTAAGTAATTAGAAAAAAAGAGAGTGGAAGATAGTTAAAGTTCCTATTGATGCTCTTGGCAGATGAGAAATACGCTCGCAAGAGCTGGACTTCTCCCTGGATTGATAAACACAAAGCAGACTGCCTTCTGTGCCAGCTGCCAGCTCAGCCCAGGGAATAAAAGCTGTTTGCAATTCCGGAAAAGACACATGTGCACTGAAACCCTGAATGCTTCACAAGGCCCCGGTCCTGCAAGAAATCAGACCCATACTCACCATGCAGCGCACAGGCCTGTGGGCACTGCAGGCTGCTCGCAGCAGGTAAAAAATACGCATATGGCCCAAGTTTTGCAGAAATTAGACCTTTGTTATTGTAAATACAGGCATCCTTTTATAGCAATTACACTACAGCATTTACTAGGGGCATGCCCCCTCTTTTTATTATTTCAGTTGGCATGGCTTCTCCATTTACAGCTTGCGTTAGTTCCAGTTTTGTGATAATTTCACTGCAGTACACTCGCATACGAATATATACAGCATGAATAGCTGGCGGTCTTTAGGTCTGACCTCCTGAGGGATGGTCTGTACCTCAGGAGAGCAAGTTTACAGGATCTATTTATGGTCTGTCTCTGTACCCAGCCTTCAAAAACATTTCAAACCTATTTTTGCCAAAGAACACAGCTACTGAAGAACCACTGGGGCTGTCTAGTCTGGCTTTTGGTACCACAGAGGTCACCTCTCTTAACAGTTCTTGCTTTCACCCCTGATCTCCCAAAGTTGTAACACATCTGTTAGTACGGAAAAGGTCACAGCTGAAAGACAGCAAGGGATGAATAAATTTAGGAATCTTCTCATTTTCCTCCAGGATTTCTGAGCATCTCAGAATCACGGTTTTAGATGTTGTCTGTGACAGTAACAGGTAAAAGCCAACTTAAAAAAATGCAACACCAACAATTTAAGGCAGAAAATCACACATAATTGCACGTCTATAGAAAACAAGGCACTTCAGAAATCACAGACTATGAGGATCAGGCTCAAGGGATACATGATTTGAAAGAAGGCTCTGCCAGGAGTCAGCAAGGAAATCAGGCACCAAGTTAAGCAGTCATTTGCAGTTCAATACAACAGCAAAATTACACTGAACCCCTCCATGTCAGGACACCCGAGAAGACGGGCACGCTGCAGAGCTGCCCCGAAGCACACAGTTAGGAAACACACACCGCACAGCTTGGCTGAGCGATGGTCAGGAGAGAGCAGAAGCAAAAACAACGAGGAAGCCCAGAAAAGTCCGAGGGAAAAGGGTACTCACGGTTTGGAATAATGTCATCCTGCTGAGTTACGGGTAGCTCAGGGCACAGAAACCCTGCCTGCAAAAGCGGCAGAAGCCCCTATGCTGGCCTGTGGAGAAACACAAGAGCCAGAAGACAATGGCAAAAACCCTGCATTAATGGGGAGGCTGAGCAGAAATCCCAAGGACGTACATGTTTGCCACCTTTGATTTCTTCTTTTCTGGAAACACCAGTATTGCCAACCCCAACCTTGCTTTGCTGACTGGTGATGGCATCAAAAACGTCTTCTAAGCTCTGCAAACCAACGGCTGCATATCACCTAGTACTGCTAACAGTTCTTCACTAACCTGGTTGAGAAGCCGAAATAAAACGTTACACTGTTCTTTCTAAAGGCAAAAGCTGGTCATCAAACCCCGACTGTCACTGTGCTCCGAAAGACGTCTCATGGCAAACTCCCGCTTGCACAACTGTGTGTGGCGCACACCCCACACATGGCGCTCCAGCAGCCACGCTGCTCAGCATCACCTGCCTATCTCCTGGCACCCATTAGTGCTGTGTTTTGACCACTCATCTAGTTCTTTAAAGGAAAAAAAAAACCCAAGGCACAACCCCCAGGCTCCTGATCCAGCAACAGTCCTCAGTCTTTTAACAGTGATCTCGAACAGGAGCAAAGCCAAGCCTGAATCCTCAGATTATCCTCTGCAAAATCCCAGCATTGGTGTTACCAAAAGAAAAGAAAAGATCAAACAGATTGGCTCAGACGGACTGTTATTTCTGTACCTATGTTTAACACTTAGGTACATAAAACTGAGAAAAACTGAGGAAGTGCTAGAAAAACACATAGTGATGTTAACCACAATGGCAAACTAAAAGTATGTACCGATCCTTTCCTTCAGCCAGGAAATATTTTCAAGCTGTTTCTTTTACAGCTAGTCACTGGGTAGGAAATGCTTTTTAGACAGAAAAATATTTTCTTTTCCAGAAGACTCCATAAAATCCACACACAGAGCACAGTGTACGTTTTGATGAGGATTAATTACTTGTTTACTGTGGTAGTTCGATAGACAGCTAATCCCCACACATTGTCTAAACATCTTATTTCCTCCGGTAAGTGATAAATGGTCAACAGAAACAAAACAGTTTGATTTTTAAAAAAGCAGACACAGAGCACTGGCAACACATCTGCAGACTGCAAAAAGATGGAGAGCGCACTTAGAGGATACAGGAGGATGTCCTTTGTGCACCTTCCCGTTTTTTCCTAAGCGAAGGTATTCAGAATAAAACATTCCCAAATATAACAAAAATGAGATGTTCTAATATATGAAAATAATGTCCTAAGCCCGGAGCCATTAATTCTTAAGAGCTGTGGGCTGTAGCTTATCATTATCATCTAGAAGTGAAGGATGGTTGTAAGAGTCGATTCCATTTCTCCCCAGCGACTAAATCATGTACTAGCTAAATCATTTATTAATGTCAAAGGCTGACATTTTTCAATTAAGATAATGAGATTCTGGATGCTCTGGCCATCTGAACCCTGTTTGTGCATACCCTTTTGCCAATTAGAAATAAAAAAAAAAAACCAAAAACACACAAAAGGAAGCAATCTGACAAACTGATTTTACTTACACTGAGAACTAAGTACTAGAAATGTAACATTTATCCTACCACATATCTGTAGCTACATACCAAGAATAAATATCTACACTAGTAATGACATAGTGTTAAGGGTTAACAATCCAAACATGCACATTAGAAACTGAAATCATCTCACTCCCTACTGTCACCCTTCAGCTCCTCAGGTGAGGACCCAGCCTTTGGCCATCCAGTATCTCAGCAGATGGACACACAGTGTCCAAGGTCTGGCTGCTCTGGGAGGAAACGGCAAAACAGCCAAGAGAGGAAAATAAGGAAATGCTCACTCGCATGTCATGGACGCGGGCAGCTTCCCCACCATCCAAAGTGTCCTGCTGATCCTGTGCCAGGTCCAAGGGAGAAGGACACATCCCTCCAGCACCAAATACTGCCCGGGAATGGAGAATAATTCCAGATCTTTGTAAATATGACCCCTGTAAGTGAGCATCCTGCCAGTTATACCCTTCACTATTAATCTCCAGTGGAGTATCTATAATGTAAATGCTGGTAGCAACTCCCATTATTTTTTTAAAGCCATCTCACATCCACTGTTTAAAATAATTCTTTAGATTGACCCACTGGCTTGGGGGGGGAAAAAACCCAAACACACACACACACACAAAAAACAACAGCCACACCTGAAAATCAGGGTAAGCTACTCAGGGTAAAACTTCAAAATCCCACAAAAGTTCAGTAAAATCAAGTCAGAGAAGACACACAGCACTGGACTAGTTGGTTCAGACACTACTAAAAGCCAGCCAGACTCAACACGCTTTTTTTTTTTTTTTTGCTTTGTTTTACTTACAATTAGTTTGCAAGAGACAATGATTAGCTAGAAAAACCACATTCTCTTTTGACCTCCAAGCATACAAAGCAGAAGGGCATTAAATATTTCCTAGAGCAAACCTTGGATCTGTACACAGGGTGCAGTAAACCACCACGTGGAATAACCAGCCCTGGCAGTAAATCACCAGGCAGCGTTGACAGCACTCGCTCCCACTATGGAGCCCGTTTGCTCCTGGTCAGACCTATCAAGGCAGGCAAGCGACCGGAGGCACCGAGTAACACAGCAGTCCCAGGCAGGTGCCTGCCTCCAAATTTTGTCCCAAAGCCTTGTTTGAAGGCTGGACCCATACAAACCACAGCATACGTGAGAATTTTACAAAGCACGAAATGACAGCCCAATTCTCTACAACGGCACATGCTGCTAACCCAAACTCCTGCTTTGCTGGAGATGTGGACTTTAGCATCTCTGTACCCTGTTTGTGCCCGTAACACAGGAAGGATTAGATGGGCCAAAGACAGTGACTACGGCTGCCAAGTATTGTGAATCACCCGGGGAAGGCAAAGGGCGTTATTCCGGCATCGACAGCATCACACCCGCTGTTCACCAGGGAAATGTCACTGCGCAGCACAGAGGACCTAGTGCATAGAGTCACCTTGGCATGGCTAGCGCTGCAATCACCTTGTTTCAGGAGGAAAAACTAATTACATTAAGGAGGTGATGATATGGTTGAAAGTCATTCCTCCACATCCAGGAAGAACAACAGAAGGACAAGTTGTGCTGTGCCAGTTTGTTCCCATTACAAAATAATCGCTGAGCTCCCCGGAGTGGTCCTGACATCCCCACTCCCTCCCTGGCCAGCCGATCCCACCGGTCAGACACAAGGTGGTGGCATTGCGAGGGGAGCCTTTACCTGCTCCTTTAGCCAGAGAGCCCTAACAAAAGGGCTTTAACAAAACTGTATCGTAAATAAAAACGTACTGCTGCGTATTGACACCTTCTAACTGGGATGCTACAAAGACTGTCATTTTTCTGAAAAACTGTATTACACAGCCATAATCACTCTGTCTTGACAGCTCTGCAGCACAGTTGCAATAATTAACAATGACTAACTTTGTTATCCAACTCCTCAAACTCACAACATCCCTTTACTATCTGTATGGGAAGTCATGTACGGCACTGGAAGTACTAAGCCATTTTTGAAGCAAATGTTTCAGTCCGATTTTATGCAGGTGTACACTGCGTTGTAAAACTCAGTAAGGAGACCAGAGTGAAACACCTCCCAGAAAGCTGTTTAATAAATAAATAAATATATTACCAGATAGAGTTTTGGCTAATAGGGAAGAATATGACAGCACTTTCCTGTTGTCCCATGGATTTGACATTAAGAAGATGTTGGGAACAACGGTTTTTTTCCCAGGATGAGGCAGACTGCCCTCTAACTTCAGCTCTGTAATGACAGCTGCAGGGCAAGAAACACTATTTTGTTCCTGAGAAATGCAGGGGGGGTGCAGGAAAGAAAAAGGGAGGAAAAAAAAAAAAAGGCATAGCAGGCATTTTAAACCTTTTGAAGAAGCAAATAATAAGTTTTCATAAGAAAATGTGAAAATAAGAAGAGGCTCAGAAATTGACTGGCTTCACAAATGAGAAACACAGTTTTCATCTGAAAACTGGAAATATTTGTGCTGAAGCTGGGTGCGGGCTGAATACTGTGCCGGGAGGCGGCTCCGGGCACCATGGGGCCGACAGCCAGCGATGCTCTGAGCCTGCTGCCAGATCCTCTGTCCGATCCCTAGCAGCCCCTTACCCAGCCAGCGCTAGTGCCCAGTCCAGAATGACTTCAATAACACACACCTTCCAAAAAGAGTAATACAGAAACATTCGGTTCAGGACTCTTAGACATTAAATCTTGTCACATATATCTACTTTTTAAAAAAAAAAAAAAAAAAAGAAAAAGAAAAAATCAGATGAGATTTGGACTTCTAAAAACACATGAAGTAAAAGAAATGCAGAATAGCTCCACTGGTATTAGCAATGGAACTTAGATTTATACCATTATCGAGATCTCAATTTGGACCAAAAAAACCCCAAAAAGACCCGCATATAGACTGGGGCAAAGTTTGTCCCCAAGTGAACAAAATGACATCTCTCTTGACATTAATGGCTTCTGAAATTTTCTAGCTTGATACAACACTGGTGATGTAAATGCCAAACCACATGCACTTCATTTATCTTGGAAAGCTCCACATCCACGTAAGAACACCCTCAGACCATAACAGAGGAACGAAAGGTCAGGCTGTTATTTCCAGAACCGGTGCAGTAAACTTCAGAACAAACCAGGTACAGGCATTTCCCTGGCCAATGCTGCCCACTGCATGTGGCTATTTTCCTAATATCATGTAAGCAGCATGAATAACTTCTGATGTTGAGAAATAAACACCCTAACCTGAAAAAGCAATACAGAAGCCCTCTGAAAATAATTTAAACGCCACCTCAAAGCTGCAAGAAAGAACTGAATACTGCAACACCAATCTGTGGGAAAAGGCAAGAGCAGGACTTACCCGGGCTCCTGTAACCTTTCCCACTGCACAACTCTTCCTTCTACAGCAACTTTGTATTTTAGAGGTACGAGATTAAAACATCGCCCTTTGAAAATGTTACCTATCCTAGCACCAAGCTTCAGGCTCTTTAATGAAAAAAGAGCATCTAAACACCAGATCAAAACAAAACAGTCACTCACAGACAACTGCTTCCTAATGCTCCTTATAAACCCCTGAAAAGTTACATCGCCATCTCAAATGGCACGATAAAAGTTAATGGATTCACAGGCATGGAGATAACGCTGCATTCTTAAATCCGAGTGATTTAACACACGTTTATCAAAGTGAACTGTCCAATTTCATAGGAAGTAACAGCCCTTCTGCAGACCTCAGCACTGATGCTCCACCAACAGGAACGCGACAGAGAGGGCTCCGCTTCCTCCATCATCCCAACCAGGTTTCCCAGCAGGCAGCTTTGGTGGTGGCTGCGCTGGCCAGCCTGGGGGGAGCCAGGGCCACAAACCCATGGTGTCCTCAGAGCCAGGGCCAGCCCCTCTGTGCCTGGTCCTCAGCTGGAGGATTACGGGGCTTCAGATGTCTCGAGAATCACTGTTGGGTTCGCTCTGCGTTAGCTACCAGAAAAATTAACCACCCAGCACTCTAACAGCATTGCTCATCCCTCCAGCGGTTCACTTTAGCAGCAGGCACCAAAGCTGTCTTTACTATCAAGATTTTCTCAAACACGTGGTACCCAGCTCAATAGGCCCTTTCAGCCAAACTATCGAGAGGGCCGTCATAAAATTTTCAAAATATCCTTCCTTCTGATTCTAATCCAAACAACAGAGCACAGCTGTGAAAACTGAAGGCTGTGCAGATCCACATTGTACAGGCTCCCTCTTAAAAGCACTGAGACAAGATTCAAGCTTCTACATTTTCTGATTTAAATTTACAGTCAGGCACAGAAAATTCCCGTGGACTAGGGGAAAAAAAAAAAAGAAAAAAAGAAAAAAACCCAAATCACAAAGCAAAAAAAAAAACCAAACCACATTAAAACTGGTTTAATATCATGCAGCAACGCTGGAACTGGCATCACAGAAAGCAATATGGACACCGTGGGATAAGCAAGCCAGCCACAGAAATATCTCGCTTCATCTTCTGCACACACGTGCAAATGCTTCTTTCTAAGTATGGATTCACCTCTGCCTTAAAATAGCTACATATGAGAAATCTGCTAAATTGCCTGTTTCTATACCTGGGAAGTAATGCTTCCTCAATCCCCTTGCAAGCGATCCCATGGAAAACATCACTCAGCCCCTCAGACAGTTCGAAATCCCCAGCTGCAAAGCAACACACAGCTAAAATCCTCTCTCCAATCTTTGTATTGACTTACTCCTGTTAATCTGATACTTAAGCTGACAATTTTCTGGAAGATAAAAGAAATTCATTGCTGCCTTCTGCAGAGACGCAGCGCAGCAAGCCAGGGCAGAGGTACACGCTATGCCCTGACACCCAGGCAGCTCAGAGAGCTGCAGCTTGGTGCTTGCTCAAGTTCAAAAAGTACTTTTCTGATCAAAAACTGGAGGGCAGGGGGCAGGGAAATCCAATGGAAAAGCTAGAAATGGGCAAAAGGTTCTGTTAAATAAACAGTCTCAAATCAGGGAGGGGAGGAGGGAAGATTAAAACCCTGTTTTTGAAGTCTGATGTATTTTATTCTAACAATTTTGCTGTTTGTCTTTACGCTCTCCAGCTCCAAGCTGGAGCCAGAAAAATCAGCACACCATGACACAACTCTTCTCATGGTATTTCTCTCCCCATCAGAAGGAAATACTAGAAAACTGAGGACAAGATTTCTTAACACTAGAAACAGAGTTCAGCATATTAATTTGGACTGGATAGTTTAATAAATAATAACAGAGTTTTTGGTTGCCTGTTTTTTCATCTGGAATGACAGGAGGGAGGGGTAATCTCCCACCCCAAGAAAATACACCATTTTCAGGTCAGTATCACCGTCATCATCTCAGAAAACACAGATTAACCCTGACAGCAGGAAAGCTCATCCCCGGCTACAGGAAAGCCGCAGAGCGGCTCAGATTCGCTCCGGAGAGCCTCCCCCTGCAGCCATTCAGAGAGGAAATGCTGAGTCCGCCCATCCCTTCTGCCTCTCAACACCCAGGCTCAGGGAGGGAATGGAGAGCTAGAAATTTGCAGGCTCAGATGATGTATTTGATGTTGCCACCATCACCACAAAGGTCCCATGCAGACCCCAAACTCCTCTGCCCTGGCTTCCAGCCAGCAGACACCTCTGGGAAGAAGCTCTGTAGCATGGAGAAGTGTTTAAGTGAGACTATACAAACTTTCTAGATCTCCAGTAACAGCCTGATGGGCTGGATTGCTGCCCTGCTCCACAATCCAGTCAGGCTCAAGGTTGATACTGACCACAGCGGAGCCCGGAGCAGGTCCCAGTGCAAGATCTTCAGGGCAGCTACTCCACCAGTGGGATACAACTCTGAACATCCGACACTTCTCCTCTCTGAATGAGTGGGTAAGTTTTCAGAAGAGCTCGGTCCACCAGATAAAATGCTCTCTGGAAAAGCCTGGCCCTAAATGGAAGCTCTGAATACTCGGAAACTTACTCCAGGGTCATTCTGAAAGCTTCACACGAAACGTATGGAATAACCATCTCTCAAACCCAGAGGAAGCCTGGCACGGGAAGAAAGAGGTGGCCACAAATCCGCACTTCAGGATGTTTAATTAACTTCCTACCTGCTCTCAGTGTTTTTGGCCATTCCCGTCAAATATATCTGGAGACAATGTTTTCACATGAGGAGATGTTTGGAAATTGTCTGGCGTGACACAGACCCAACGCCACAATGGGGCATGGCACAAAAGCACCAACTGCACCAGTGCTACAGCATGGAGGTCCCAAACCAAACAGCACTGCACTCGCAGCGCAGCTCGGGCAGCAAAACTTACTGTTAGTAGCTCAGGTCAGAAATGTAGTTGTTAACATTGCCTGGAAGCACAACCAGCCATTAAGCTGTGAGAGGAGAGAAACAGCCCAAAAAAGGCCCCCGACCTGCTCCAGGCCTCCCATCCCCTCCCTTGAAGTGCTCAGCACAACGGAGCATGGGAAGCCTGTGAGGAAATAGAGGCAAACAGCTGGAACGACAAAATTTTTACATTTCCAAATTGACATTGGAATTATTAGCATGGATAATCATTCTGTCAGAAAAGCAGTTACTACTTAAATGCTCCCAATGAAAACATGTATGGAGGTTCTTCAAAAAGATAACTCTCCAGAAGCCATCACTGAACTGCAAAGGAAAGGGCCAGTGCAGAGTGATCAACGCAATCATCCTGAGGCTGTGTGTGATTTGGATGAAGGGCCATCACTAAAAGAATATCAAAGACCAGAAATACGCAAGTGGGTTTTTTTCCACTTAAGATTCTATGCATTAAAGATTTATATTTACCACTCCATATTTTCACTACTTCAGCAGGAAAGATAGATGATGAAACGCCATATTAAGTCTTCTCAGGACACATTTACAATCACCCGCATTTAAAACCTATGGTGGAAGGTTCTGATGTGCTTATCCAGAAACAGCCCAGAAGACTAACATTACTGTAACCTGTAACTTCCCCAGCTATTATCTGAAGTGCAAATAAGTTCAATTATTATACAAGAAAGCACTGGGGGTGGGGGGGAAGCAAGTACTACACATTGCTTAAAGGGACTTTTCATCCACATGTCTCTGGACCAGATTCTCATCTTGCTTGCAAAGGGAGCCACATCGCAAATGAAGTCACCACCACAGCGAGCTATGCGAGAGGATGCTAGCACAAAGCCTCAGCAGCCCAGCACATCTCCCATCACCCAGCTGAAGGTCTGTCTGCTGCAGACACAATCACACTTGGAAGGAAGCAGTAATGTTCTGGAAACACCACTGCCGAGTGTCCTGCTGGCTACCACCAGGGACAAAGAGAAAATAAGAAACAGGCAGTTAAAATTCTGAACTACTTCGACTGAATGCTTTAGTTTGTCTTCCTTCAAGGAAATCACTGCCTTTTTTTGTTTGTTTGTTTGTTTTATTTTTCTTGGTCATCAAACAGGCTGTCAGCTTCATAAACAGAAACTAGTAGTACACTATAAACGAACCCTTAAGATCATTTCCCAGGGGGTTTTCCACAAGGCAGTCACTGATTTTGATTCTTTTGGTCATAGAATGCTTCCCAAAATTAGCATTTTTCCAGAGCCATTCATTTTCTACAAAGAATAAATAACGTAGAAAAAAGGAACTTCCCAAGCTAAGTGGTGCCAGATGAGCTTGCTGGAATCACAGAGCTTTGTTTTAAAGATCTCTGACTGCTGTAAAGTCATAGCAGCAAACTAATGCAAAAACTTTAATGCTTTGAAAGATCCTGAAGCTACATAGTGCCAAAATACTGGGCTGTAAGATTTCCCGGACGTTTGCATCCACATGACTCAAGCTTAAGTTTCAAATACTTTTCACTTTTTCCTTCTGACATAATATTTAATAAACCAGAGCTCAGTAGCTGTATCGGTCCTGCTACACGTCTTCCAGTGGTTTCTGCCTAGACAGCTGTTTGCATGCTTTACACTTACAACCTGTTTGCATTTGCTGTAAAGAAGAGTTTTTCCATATACTTTTAAAAATTGGAAAACTAGTTGCGACTGACTGTATACTGCAGTCTGCAGACTGACTGCATTTTTAATAGATGTATGCATCTGAACACCAGGTATATAATAGAAAGACGAGAAGTTCATTTTGAAAGCACCAACCACCTAAAACCACATTACATCTGAACAGACGCAAACAAACATTGTCATAAAACCACCGTACCCACCACTACCTCAAAGCCATCACACCCAGGTAACGCTGCCCAGAGCTGACTTCTCTTCAGTGAAGAGTTTCGACATTCCTGACACGGGAAAGGTGTTTGCTGTGTATACTAAGTGGTAACGAAGGCACGTAACGCACATGTATTTAGCAACAGGGTCTGTCACCCCCAAATCTGAAAGTATCAGTAGATACAAAATGCAGAGTTAGAGGGTACAGTAACAAATCCTAGCAAAACAAGCAATGTGTTTCTGAAGCCTCGGAGGGCAGCAAGCGAGCAGGAACACCACCGCTACTGCTGCTTTCACTTTTATCCCTTCCACCGGTACCCGTGCTGTGGTTTTACTGCTACATCTTAATGATACAGAGGTAAATTACACCAATAAATCAAAGACTATGGTAAACTGACCTTACACAACTGTATTCTCCATGGACTTCACAAGTTACATGATGGCAAAATTAAGCCTCTGGGGTCCGGGAATCCTGGAGCTTGCCCCAGTAAAGGACCTGAAAGTTCCTGCGCTCCACCACCCACTTTGCTTTGTCTCATCTCACCCACCTGCAGCTCTCCCCAACAGTATTTCACAGCACATTAGAAAAGACATGGAACTGTTTTTTAGGAAAGAAAGACATTCTAGCCATATGAGAATACACTACAGCTATCCACTATTAAACGCTTGCCCAGAAAAGGCCCCATACTGTGGGCACTGGTAAGAATATCAAACTTCCAGATGAGTAGATAGAGAATCACTGAAGTCCTACCGTGAACACTTGGCCGTTTGCACGTCCTTCCAAAGCCACTTCACCAAAGGAAGTCCAGCCCTCAAAGCAGGGAGGCAGTGGCAGGCAGCAGGGTCTCTCTTGCTGCCCTCCAGTGGTTTGGGGCAGGCCCAGATGATGGCAGAAACCAAGTCACTGCTTGGCAAGAGGCAACTGCACACTCAAGAAAAGCATCTAAAACAGCAGCGTTTTCCCACACAGACCCACAGGCAGGGGCAGGACACGGGATGGGAGCAGGCTCCATGAGACTGCTCCCCACGGCCATACCACCTGCAGAAGCGAGAGCTTCTCCAGAACCAGGGCTCGTGGGCACGGCGCAGCTCAGGGATGCCCGGCATTACAGCACGAGACCAGGCAGTGCCAGCACCGCTGTGTCTCCCGCTCCAGGGGAACATGTATTTGGACGTGGCCATCCCCATTACCCACACGTGTTAAGGGAAGCAGGAAAACTTATAAACAGGGCTTATAAACAGCATGACCTCGGAAACTATGCACCCCCTGGGATTTATTATCTAGAAACAATGCCTGGCATCAAGCTTCCAGGAAAATTTAGGTTTCAAAGCAAACAGCAGTCATCTCTCAGGCAGGCACACGAAACTGCACGAAGACCTTGTTTTCAAAAACCACTTCAGAGTCCTCACAGCAACATCTCCGAGGCAGGCGGCTCCGAAATCCCAGCTGTGCAGCTGAGGGCTCCCGACCCTCTTGTCCCGAACCAGGCACAAAGGGCACATTTGGAAATAATTTTAAAGAAAAATTTCAGAAGATTTTTGGCACCGTTTCAACTAGTGCTGCTGCCACAAACGTCGAGCCAAAAATCTGAGCGCACTGTTTTTAACCATCAATAAGCTCTGCTGCAAACACAGCAACGAAAACCATACCCAGAGGGCACAGGGAGGCCTGGGCTGGAGTCCCGGCCTTCCCAGCAGGGAGAGCAACCCTTAAATACCTGAAGCACTCCCCAGTCACGGCTCCAGCAAAGGCGACGGGGAGGCACGCACGTGTGCAGTAGCTTCGCCCACACTTCACTGAGCACCAACCAGGAATGCTGCCACAGAACTTAGAGGGGGAAAAAGTCTTCAAAAGAGACCCAGCCCAGATCACCTCTTTTACGTTAAGTATGAATAATGCTAATGGCTGTATTACCTGCAAAATCACAATCTTCTCAAGTGCCACACCAGAGACTTGCTGATCCCTACGGTATATTCCTGCAGTGTCCCGGCTGTACCATTTCCCATGCAACTGACTGTCCCGTGAACTTTGGAGAAAATATACCTAACTGTGATGCCACTACAGGTGAAA
The DNA here is from genome assembly GCA_013398295.1 of Chionis minor. Classification (NCBI taxonomy): domain Eukaryota; kingdom Metazoa; phylum Chordata; class Aves; order Charadriiformes; family Chionidae; genus Chionis; species Chionis minor. Next base: position 247,913 of record VZSF01005930.1, on the reverse strand, counting down.
AAAATCACAAAAGGGTAAAGGAAAGAGCAGCAGAAGAAAAAACAGGCTTCACTGTACTTTCAAGAAAATCGCCATAAACCTGGATATTTACATTTTTCTAGCTTATTCCTCTAATCCATTGAATTCAATTCAACATATCTTCCAGAAACCCAGGCTTCTTCATTAAGCAGCAGGATAACAGAAAAAGCTTTCATTAGAGAGAAACAGAGTGGAGAACCCAGTGACCAAAAAAAAAAAACCCCAAAAAACCACCACCAAACAAAAAAACAAGTGATGGCGGCTTATTCCAGCAAGGCAGAAACCAGTGCCCCCAAAAGCGGGGTGCATTTCAGCAGACAGTGGCCACGACAGCAGTGAGGAGATGTCCAGCTCATGCCCCAGCTCGCCGCATTTTTGTAACCCAGCTGCTGATCACGCTTCATCCCTATTGCGTATGCGTGAGCTCTGCTGCTGACCTCACTACTGGAATTGTATCCATTTAGGCAACGCCAAAAATTTCAGCACAAACTGTGAAACTTGACAGGACCAAACACATTTGGAACAAAATTAGCTTTTGCATGAATGGCCACAGATCAGGAACGCGCAGCTTTGTTATACCCAGCATGAGACTGGGAAAGGACACCCACAAGCCACCGATGACCATGTCAGAACATGACAGAAGTCTTCACACCACAATGCTCGCTCCTGTTTCAGTTAAACACACGCAGCTCCCCGCAGCAGCGAGGGCAGGACTGACCTACACCAACAGGCAGTCACTTCCAAAGTTGGTTCATACTTTCCCTTACTGTACCAGGCCAAAAGAAATATTCTGAAAGATGAAAATATTTTCACTGCCGTTTTACTTAGGACAGAGCTGCACTCCACCATGGCTGGATATTAACGCAAGACACATCTAGGTCAAAATTACGCCACATACAACTCACACATGAAAACATTAAGAAAGCTGGGCCAGCTCCACAATTTCCGCACCCATACATCAGCTTGAAGAGAACCTATAAAAGACAGGGCTGGACCTGCCATTATACATTTCCCCAATATCCTCCAGTAGTGACTTGGTATAACCCAAAATCACAGAATACATGAACACAGACCGCAAGATGCCATCTACTCTACCCAGTGACTAAATACCTCCCTGCTTCAACCAAAACCCCATGTCCAGCACTCTCCCAACACATGCTTGCCAGCCAGGGACAAGCATAGGACCCCCCTTCAACACCCTCATGACATCAAGATTTGTTTCGCAGCAGCTGTGTGCCAGGAGAGAGAGAGGACTTGGGACAAAGAGAGCAAGATGGGACACCTGAAACTGAATTAAGATGCTGAGAAGGAGAAAGAATAGAAAAAACACATATTTATTGCCTTGCACAACTCTCCTCAGGGGGGCTGGCAGCTGTGGCCAGGCCAGTGATGCACAACATGTAGTTCTTGGGGACGGAAGAGGAGATCAGACTACCTGAAGTGACCAGGTTTCAAAATTCTTTTGGAGGAAAAAAATAATTCAAAGGGGTTGGGGATATTAGATAGTCTATTGCGCATGCAACTCTGGCTCGTGTGATTGGGAACTGGAGTTCCCAACTACAGGATCACAGCCTAGTTACTCCCAGCATCCTTCTACTCATTGCATTCAACCTGTCCACTGTTCACAATGTTGTTATTTAAACGCTTGTGTGAACACAGTATTATTATGGGCTTCTTGTGGCTTTTCCAAGGCTTTCCCCTTCTTCCCGTTTTAGAACCTGATACAAGTGCAAAGTATTATTTAATTCTGCAATTTCTACAACTCTTCATACACTTCCCCAGCAGCTCCTGTTGGCAAGAAGCACAATTACAGGCACTTAGCATTTTGTGAGGCTCAGGATGCCCGGAGTCTCCAGCTAGAGATGACCAACCAGCAGCAGGATGCACAAAGCCAGTGGCCACTGCTGCAAACTTCAGGGCTCCTGGCTCCCCTCCAGCGACAGGGAGGAGCAGGGGCTGCCCTCGCGACAAGCCTGTGTTGTGCTGCAACAGGTAAGGGAGAGGCCCAGCAAGCATCCCCCCGCCAGGCAGCCCTGGTCCTTCCCCAGCAGCAGCATCCCCCGTGGCGGGGACACCATGCCCCAGAGCACAGGCATACAGGTATTCCCACCTCCGCAACCGGCCTGAGGTCATTAACTCCTTAACACAGGTGATCTTGCTGATTGCATTCAGTACAGACAAGTTTCCAGCTAGCACAGGGAAACAAATAAATAATAATGTGCTGACATAGTTTCTACCCTGGAATCCATGAACTATGGATGTGGCACATCATTCCTAGCCACTAAAAATCAAGTTTCTCGCTGTAGAGAAAAGTGTGTCTTTTTAAGAACAGGAATTATTTCCGTTACTGGCTAGTACAGATTAAAGCTCACGGATCTGCTTAGCTTTACCATCAACTCAAATCAAACTGCTGAATTTTCTGCTTGATGATATCAAAGCAAATTCTCTATCTCAATTGCAAAAACAATAATAGCCTTTTCTTGTCATCAGCTGAGGCCATCCATCCTTTCTTAAAGGGTCCAGTTCCCTCTGACCAGACACTTGCTCTGCAAAACTATATGAAGTCGACACAGCAGAACTACAAAGTGAGTTTTATTTCACCTTGCTCTCTGCCTATCTCAGATTTCATCCTGAATATGAAACATGCAGAAAAGCAGACGTTAAAAAAAGCCAGAGCCCAGGGCTAGCAGAGCCCGACCCGCTGCAGGAGGGTGCGAGCCACCCGACAGGGCGCGGGGGAAGCCCAGTCCCCCTGAGCGACCCGGACCTGTAGATTTGGGGGTGGCGAACGGCTCCCAGGTGATTTTATCTTCCCCCGCGCCCCGCGGGTCCCGCACGGGGGGGTGAGGGGGGGGACGCGCCCCGCACCGCGGATGCAGACGGCGGCCGGGACGGCGGGGCCGCCCCTCACCTGAGGGGTGCGCGGGGAGAGCCCCCCCCAAACGCCGCTTCCCCTGCGGAAACCCCACGGAGCCGCGCCGCCTCCCGGGACCGGGGTGGCCGCAGCCGCGCCGCCGCCGCCGGCCGGCACCAGAGCCCCGCCGGGCAGCGGCAGCCGGGACCCGGGATGCCGTCGGGGCA
>VZSF01005930.1:119573-244619 GCA_013398295.1 Chionis minor | reverse complement strand
GGGGGGAGGTGCAGGGGGGGGCCACGCGCGGCCCCGCTGAGCGGCGCAGGGCGGGGGAGCGGCGCGGCCGTGGCCGTGGCAGTGGCACGGCATCCCCCCGGCGGAGGGGAGGCTCCACCTGCCGCCGCTCCCCGCGGACACGCGCGGAGGTCCCGGCTGCCGGCGCAGCCTGTCGTGCCCCCGGCCCCGCTGTCCCCGGGCAGAGATGCCGGATTCCCCGCCGTGCGCGGCCCGGGGGGACGGAGGGGGCCCGCCGGGGCAGCCCCTCCCCGGGGGCCGCCTTCCTCCCGGCAGCTGGAACTTTTCCCGCCGGTTCTGCGGGAGGGTCCCAGCGCTGCCCTGCCCCTGCCCGGGCTGCCGCCGGCGTGGAAGGGGCGCAGGGAGCCACCGGCCGGGGACAGGATCCCGCTGTCCCCTCGGTCCCGGGGGAGCCGAGGCGCCGGCACCCCGTCGGTGTCAAGGCCACGCGCCGCTGTTTGACAGCGCCCGGCACCAACAGCTCCAGCAGGACAAGGACAGACTTTGGGATCTGCCTCCTCCCGCTACGGGGCAGAAACATTCCCCATGGAGCGCCTCGGCCGCCGTTCCCCACAACCAGCCTGATGCCAGGGTGCCGATGGCGGTGCGGGGCACAGCGCCGTGGGCAGCTGCCCCAGCCCTGCTGAAACGGCTCGCCCTGGCCTGGGAGCGCAGCCCGGCCCAGGCCCCTGCCGCAATTCGGGCCCCTCGTGCCCCCAGCGCTGCGCGAGGCCTCAAACACCGACAGAAACGCCGCCATGTCCACACCCCAGCTCTGGCGGGGCAGGGAGCAGCAGGTTAAGGCGCAGCACTTGCAGGCAGCAGATTTGTTTCCCAACACCGAAGTGCAAAGCCTCATCTTCTCCAGCCCCATGGCACGCACCCCCTGCCTCCCCTCAGACCTGCCGGGATACACCAGCACCACGGCTGGCCCGAGCCACGCCGTGGCGGCAGCCCCAGTCTCAGCTCCAGCTGCCATAAGGACATATAAGGAAAATTGTTGTCAGTGTTATTAAAAGAACGTATGAATCGCAACGTTCACATCACCCTCACAATTACCTGACTTGCTATTTCCATCTCCTTAGGCGGATCCACTCCACAGTGCCTGCCAGGCTGGGGGGTGATGCTGTTACCGGCCCCAAAGGAGCTGTCAGCTAACGGCGCCCTGCACTGGCACGGCACAGCCTTTTAAGCCGTAAAAGGCAAAAAAACAGTCCTGAGCCCTCTTTTGCTATCCAGGAGGTTAAAGGCAAAACCTCTAGAAGTACTTCAGTGACTTTGGTGCTTGGGTCACCTTTCAAGACATGGCAGAGCGGCATCCCGGCTGCCACGCACGATGGAGGGAGCCGTGCCGGGAGCACCAGAGAGGAGCGCTGGGAGCGGCAGGGTGGTGGGTCTCCCACAGCTCTTCCCCAGTGCTCGCCGGGACAGGGGCACGCTCTGCCCCCAGCTTGTGCGGGGACACACAGGCATTGCCCTTCCCCGTGGAGATCAGAAATGCCACAGAAAAGGGAAAGTCTCTGCGGGCTCCTGAGTTGCACCAAAGAACATTTTTCCAGGCACAAAAGCCGCCTCTGGCCCTCCTTCCTCGCTGCTGACCTGGAGCTGCCTGGGCAGCACCTCACGCTCGAGTGCCGAGATTTGTTAAAAAAGCAGAGGAGCACATGTCACACTCGTCCCGAGCATCAGCCCCCGCAGCCCGCAGCCTGCAAGCCAGGCTCCCAACCCCACTGGGGACACGCAAGCCCGAGGGACAAGTGTGATACCATTTCAGTGCCGGTGGTCTAAATACCGAAGTAAAGCAATACTTTGGGGCATCTTCTCAAAAAGGCAGGCAGCAGGTTCACCTGTGAAGAAACCATGACCCTTTGCAGGGCAGCTCTGCCACAAGGCCCATCTCAAGGACCCTGAGAGGCGTTGCAGGACCTGGACGAGATTGTATCTGGACAGAGTGAGGCCTCAATGAACACGAACTTTTAAATTGTTTCTGAAAACCCTTCACCGGTACATCCCTTACCAGTGACGCCCTAATTAAAGCAATTCAAGTCTTGCAGCTTCGTTTACAGATGCATCACCCTCCTCTCTCCGGGAAGGGACGCACTAACCTTGCACTGGCTCCTGACCGAGGCGCGCACCAGAGCTCTCCCCTTCCCACTCGCCAAGCAAAGAGAGCGTCCCTGTCACCCTCTTGTTTCTTCTGGCTGATGCTTACACTCCTGCTCAAGGGCACATTCTAAAAGCCCCGCTCTTCCTCAAGTGAACTCTGGAGGAGTCTCATCGATCTTTCCCATCTGGATAAATCCTCCTGCCATCGCTGCTTGAACCAGCTGGGAGCAGGCACGACCCGGGCTGTCAGCAGCAGCAGCGCACAAAGGAAGTTCAGGGTCTGCAATTAGCAGAAAGAGACCAACCCTCCAGCTGGAGGCTGCCTCTCTCTTCGTTTACACGACTTCTATACAAACTTAAACGACTTGGGGGGAAATCTGCATTTACTGCAAAATGGGTGGCATGGTATTAGAACAAACAAGCAGAAACAGTTGCTTGCTCAATTTCCAAAAGGATATGAAAACAGAGAAAATGAATGCTGTGGGATTCAGGCTGAGAGTGCACGAGGATGGAAGGAATATGCTTTACGGGTGGAGAGGAGCAGCTTGACTGCAAATTTCTGAAATCAAACTGGTTGATTAAAAAGCAATCGGTGAGCCCCCCGAGCCCCGCCAGCATCCTCCCCAAGCCTTACCCCTCCCCAAGAGAGCGAGCAGCACTGTTTGTTAAGTCTGCAGCAGTACTCGAGCATCACGTGGGTTATGGCCGTGTCAGGGAATTCAGCCCTGCTTTTGCCCTTTTGGACCTGCCCTGCAAGACCCCTGCGGGAAACTCACTTTTCAGCTGGCTTGGGCGTTGCTGGGTTGGCCAGGGCACCAGCTAAAGCCCAGCTCAGGAAACAATCAATTAAACTCGGGTGACTTCATGTCACAGTCTCACTCAGATGAGGTAATTTTTACCTAGACTTTCTAATATTTTAATCCAAGCATCATTTTTTATTGGTTACCTAAGCTGTTCTGCATTAGGTAAATCCTGCTCTCAGCTAGTCAGAGATCTGTTGCTTTTGCTTAAATAAATTGCGTAAATTCATATTTCCAGGATGTACTCTGTTCTAGAAAGTGCCTGTAAGGAGATATAGGGGTTTTTTTCTATTAATTTTCCTTTTACTGTGCCAAATTGCGGCGTTTCTCTGCTTGTAATGAGTTAATATTAAGACAATTCTTTCCAAAGACTGCAATACATTACACAGGTTGGTCCAACTTCTCTCAGTCTCCTTCACTTCTGCACTCACAGGACAGAAATACTGGAGCCAGGGGAGTTCTTGCATTTCAAAAGGGAATATTTGATGCAATAGGACCCATTTCACTTTTATTCACATAGTAAATTTGAAGCATTTCCAGTAACTCCAGGATATTTTCTCGCTTTTAATGTCTCCTAGTTATTTAGTTTTTCTTCCTTTTGCACCATCACATGCCCTAATATAAAGCATTTATAGCAACATGGCTTCCCTGCATTTGAAAGCAAAAATAAACTGGTTTTTTTTTTAACTATAGGTATTACCTTTTTAATTAACTTAAATCATCTAATTGCTGATCTCAAGGAATTATTTGACTTCATAAGCTCAATTTATCATTAGGAGCACTATTACTTCTCACTGAAACATGTCTAGAAGAGTCATTCAGTTATTTAAATGCTGCTTCCCCAAATATTGTGCAGACTTCGCAAGTCCTGTTTCCAAGATCCTCTTTTTTGATTATGCAAGTTTACAAAGCATACACACAAATCATTAAACACTTTTTTTTTTCCTTAAGAATTCAGCTTACCTTGGATTTGCTTTTGCAGAGTAAGTATTTCCCTAGCTAGTAAATTTAATGTTCTATAAAGTGCTGTAATTAATAACATACTTCCAAAACCTAAATATGCTTGTTACTCTTAAATGTGCTGTCAACTCACTCCAAGCAAATGCAGCATCCTTGCACAGACACCAGATATATTGTATTAGTTTTCTGACATCTTTCTGAAAAAAATTTTTATACCTAAGGAATCCAAAATACACTATCCAAGTAATTCAAACTGTTTTCTTTGACAACTGTCCTATTTTAAGATTCAGGTTAACAATAAATATGTCTTTATGTAGAACTTAATCTCTTGCAGATAGCAAAACTAAGTAGCATGGCATGATCTCAACTTTGTGTCATATCAATATGGCACAGTAAAATGTCCAGGTTGGAGACATCCAGTTCCCATGGCAGGGTGCATGCTTGGGAGACTTGGTGTGGGGGAGCCATGGCATGGGCATTGCTTGGGGAGGACATGGCCAGGCTGAGCCTCCAGCACTGCATCCGGCCGTGGGATGGAGGCAAGAGGTAGCTCAGGGCAACATCAGAGCACCGGCAGTTTGCAAGTGCTGACAACAGAAACCTGGATTACGAGGGGACTCAGTCATCTGCAGGGCTCAGGGGCTATTGAGAAGCAACTTAAATTAGGGTAACACCTAAGGGCAGACATACACCCTTTGATAGGTGCATCAGCATCTAAAGATCTGGCTCTGCGTTCCTTACCTGGGAGCTGCCTAAAGCATGGTTGCTGTTCAAGTGGCAGCAGTTCAACAGCAAAGGTGTTTCAGTCAAATACTGGCAAAATGCAGGCCACACATCTCCAAAGGTCCTTGATTTTCTTTCAGTATTGTCTTTTGGTAAATTGAAAGGGAATTCTATTTGCATACTTGCTTACTGTACAATCCCAGTGGGGCAGTGCCGTGATTTAGGCAGTTGTTTTTATTCTGACTCTGTAGGTGCACTGGGATGATTGTGCAGACACAGAAGTGCGGCTCCAGCAAAGGTGGTTCAGCCGAGGCCGCATCTGCTCGCCGAGCATCTGGCTCATTATCCCTTTCGCAAGTGTTTGAAAACGGCATCGGGAGATGCTATACACCTGGAGCAATGCGGTGTTAATGATTTGTGAAATCGAGGCAGCAGTAAGTATCCCAAAGAAGGGAGATAACTCCCATTCGGATGTGCCATATTCTCCCACCCATCCAGGCTGGGTTTGCTGGGTATAATGAAGTCCTGAGTTCCAATTTGTCTGAGAAGCTCTTACTGGGGTTCCCGTAGCAAGCCGGTGGCTTTAATGACCTGTGTTGGTGTCAAAAGAGGTTGTGTTTCTGGTCACCTCTTCAGCTGTAATGACCCCACCACCTTCTCCGAGTACCAGGACAGCTACTCTCTTCCTCTACCAAAAATAACTTGGAGGACGATTTTGAAGACGCCTGGACTAAATAAAAGCATGCAATGCACAGATAGTGACCTGTTCAGCCGTATTTATGTGATATCTCTTTTCTCTTCTCACCTTTTGGCCTCGTCTGTGGAAAGGCAGATATTTGGTTTTCCTCCTCCTCCACCTCTGCACCGTACTGCTCCTACTCGTGGCAGCAGCAGCAGGAATAAACCACCAAAGCTACAGCAGGTCAACAAGCACAGAAGGGAGGTCGCTGCAAAGGCCTTCCACAGATTTAAAAGGCCACATCAGTTTTGCGCAGGATGAAATATATGATAATAAAGGGGCAAGCAAGTTTGCAGCACCTCCATGGCAGCCGGCAGGAGTGCGCGGTGAGGGAGCAGAGCAGGGCCATCAGCCTCCCGCCCGACACAAAGCCATCTTCCAGAGCTGCCAACTCCCTCAACTCCATACCCACCGTGCCCCGTTTTTCCTAACCAACATCAGGAAAGAAAGGATGAACCTGTGGGTTTTGGCAGGGGCCAGGTCGCAGGGGGAGGGCCTGGGGGCCGCAGCCGTGCCAGCTTCCCCGGGCGACGGCGGCCTCCTGGCTCCGCGCCCCGCCGGCCTCGTGCCAGGCGGCAGGAAGCAGCGGGCTGAGGGAATTCAGGCCATCCAAACGAATCTGGGCCACGGAGGCGGCGAGAAAAGCGCCTGGAGAAAGCGCAGGAGGAGGCGGGTGCGGGTCAGAGGCTGTGGGCCGGGCACCAGTCCCTCAGCGGGAGGCGGGGGGCGCAGGCGTGGGGAGGGGGGAAAGGCAGGGCAGGCGCAGGCAGCCATTTTGGCAGTCACCCACCTCCAGCTGCAGTGCTGGGAAAGGCCGCGCTGGCACAGGGGCCCAGGTGCGGGACATGTGTCTCCCGAGGGACCCCTGCAGAGGAAGCAGGACTGGGAGGAGGGAGGTGGCGAGGATGAGAAAGGGGAAAAGCCAGAGGACAGAGGGGTTTGGGGGTGGCGATGACATTGGGGGCAGAGGAAAGGCCAGGGAGATGGGATGGGAGGAGGAGTCCGCACCTCCCCAGGGAGTGCTCCCATCGCTGCACCAGGGACACAGCTGGTGGCCAGACACCTCCTTGCAGGGACAATGACATTGCCCAGACAGCCTCTAGCAGCAAATTTTGCATTCAAATACCCAAAGGAGCTCAAGTCCCACTCTTAATGCACCAATTAATCTTGTAAGCACCAGATAACCACTGGCACAAAATCTTTGGGTTGACATGTGCCAGTTACCTACATCTTCATTCTCTCCTAGATCCAGAAGTTGAAAGTTGAAACAAGACTGGTTAAGACCCCTGTCAGCTCTGTGCACCTTTGACCGTATTGTTTTTATTTGTGAATTACTCTTGACGATTATTAAATACTTAATTGTCTGTGATAGACAGAAATATGTACCTTCAAAACTATGTACAGAGATCATGACCATCCTGCGTAAGTTTTACGCCATGCTAAATCCATGCTTTCTTATAGCTCCTGCCCATGACTTTTTTGCACAGATGTGGCTCTGTGAACATAATTTGAAGTACTTCTCATTTTCAATAGCATAAGCAAGAGGAGAATCATGTCTATAGAGAGAATACTGAAGACAATGGAATTATAAAAAGGAAGGAAGAATCATAGATGGTAAGTACGTATTGGAGCAATTTTATATGCACTGGATATTCCCTCAGAGTAAGAAAATTTACAAAGAAAAGAGATTTTTGACAGTCTACGATCAAAATTTTTGTTTGCAGAGCATCACTATAGCAATAAAAAAGTTTGGCAATCTGCCATCTAGATTTCACAATTTCCAACTACTCAAATGTATCCGTAAAAATAGGAAGTTTACTAGAAGGCACACTTCCTATTTCAGTGACATGTACTCACTAGTTATTCATAGGCATAAGGAGACTGCTCAACTATGTGGCAATCTGGGAGGTGTTTCTGCTTCCCCAACTTGAACATGGGGATGTGAAGTACCGCTGTTGCAACAACCCAAATTCTCCTGGAAACATCTGTGCATACAAAGATTCTCTCACAGCCAAAACCAGATAATTTTCACATTTCACATTACGCTGCTGAGATGTTCATGGCAGAGGGTGTAATAGGATGTGTAACAGTAGTGTAATTTGTTTAATGTAGCCTTGTTGTCCTCCACAATCAACAACTGGTGCCAACAAAACACTAATGCCTGATTATGTCCAAGCACATAAAGGGGCGGAAAACCAAAAGCATTGTAGGATGAGGGACACCATATTCCCTGCTCTGCAGTGGTTCTAGACTATAAAATGTGTGAGACAGTTAAGAGGGCAGAGTTCAGGGATGAAGTCACGCCCCGATCCACCCAAGTCCTAATTAAGAAAAGACAGATGAGTAAGCAGGCTGCGGCGGGCCTCCTTCTTGGTCCATGACCTGGGCACTGCACTGATTATCAGGAAGATTTTTAACACAAATGCTGCTGGGTGGATGTAAACCAATTTGCTGGCAAATACCTGCAGAAGCTGTAAATAGAGATTTACAAATCATCCAGAGAAGCCCAAGACTTCTTGTGTACAATAGTTTAGTGGGACTCCAGTCCTTTCGAAGTTTTTGGGAATCAAGAGTGAATGCAGAGCCCTCACTGAAGGCATAAGGCTGATGCCATCAACATTTCTCACAAGATTTAACGAAGTTTTGCAACGCAAAGAACAACTTTATAAGCATGTAAAATATCTTCAACCTTAGAAGAGGAAAAAACACACAGCAGAAAATTAACAAACCTCAAAAGTCCTTTGTTAAACTCCTGCTTAAACTTGAGCATGAGCAGTCCCCAGCACAGCAGCGCAGCTAGACTCACATGCTCTGCCCAGCGCTGTCTGGGAACTTGTTTCAAGCTAAAAGCAAGAGATGGGTTAAACAGACTGATCCATGGCAGTCAGAGGGCCTTGATGGATCCATCGCACAAAATGCCAATGCCATATAGCCGGAGAAGTTTTTAGACAAATAACATATCTATGTGTAATTATGAGATGGATCATTACGAGATGGGATTTTGCATTTTTCCTTTCAAAAAGCTTATTAAGCATTGTCTTTTTAAAGAAATTTAAGGGATGTGTGCCTATTTGGTTTGTAACAAAGAAGAATACATCCCCATGCTGAGGGAAGGGATTTGCCAACTATTGCTGCAGAATATTACGCAGAAAATTGCACTCATAAATCACCCCTGACACTGAAGGTTGAAGAAGAGGGGTGTAAATCAGAGACGACACATAAACGAAAAAGAGAGAGAGAAAATGAATTCTGAGAAATCTCAAAGCTGAGTTGCTTTTGAATGAAGAGCACATTTAACTGTTAATTTGAAGTCTGATATTATTTCTCTGCCCACAATTTCTGCCCTTCTTGAGAGATGCTGCCAGATGGAAAAAGAGAAGACGACTATATTGTTTATGCAAAATCAGAGCTTCCTGAAAAACAATTGAAAAAACATGGGTAGGGCCAGCCCTAACTGCCAGGGCAGGGCAGTGGTTTTGTTGGGAGATTTTGCTTTTCAAATCCCCTGACGTGGAACAAAAGAAGAAAATATTAACCAATTTGTACAGAAATTTGGTATTGTGTTGCACAAAACTTCAAAATGTCATCAAAGCATCACTGTATTTACCATTCAATAATCTATTCCAAAATATGTCTTTCAAAATTCAGCAACATATATCACTAACTAAATCACAGACCATTCCAGCAAATGCCGTACAAATGGAAAACAACTGAAATATATGGTCAAATTAAATCAATAGGAGGTACTGGTGTCACATACAGACTACAAATAAGACCTTATGGACAGCATATCTTAGATACAAAATCCTTGGAAGAAATTATTCTGTAACATGACACTTATTGCCTGGATGCCTTCTTCACATGAGAGATGCAATATAGTGACTCAAACAACTACAGGCTGCTCAGTAGAATGCCATATAATAGGACCTACAGACACAAAAATTTCAGCAAGTTAATACTGATTTCAGCTCTCTGCAACCTACCCATGTGTTGCTCTGCCCTCTTTTAGAAAGAATCAGAAATGGAACCTGTCCTATGTGCTCTCTCCGTCTCAGTACAGTATAGGAAATAAGCTGAGTTCTAGGACACTGAAGAAACTGTACGCTTGAGCCATTATTTTTCCAAAGACAAGCTAAAGGCAACCTTCTGGAAGGTGGCAGGGGTGAATGGAGCTTCATCATGCGTGAAATTGCCCTAATACTCATTAGCAAAGCAGTATCTTCAAGCTTGTAGCGGTCAGACGTGCAGATGAAAGGGAGTAAGAACTGAGACTCTCCATCTTGGTTTCATAGGCTTGAGGACATAAGACAATTCCCAGAAAGATATTGCAAGTAAGCACTCTATTATATTTCAAATATTTTAATACAGAAACGTATGCTAAGCCATCAGATGGGACAGCTACTTGTAAGCAAACTTCCTTGGTAGTACTTTGATAAATTGCCAGTTGTCAAAGGCAGATACACTAAGCAAAGAGTATACAAAAGTTGGTAGTGAAGGTCTGTCATAGATGTTTCCAGATTCAACAAGGCATTGATCATATTTTTCAACCTGTCTGAGATCTCGTTTGTTAGAGTTTATACAGATTCGTAATTTTCACATGTACTAAAAGACAGTGCAAGTCATTAGCTAAATGGGAAGTTTGGGGAAACTTTTTTTTTACAATCATGGACATATAAAAACCTTTCATGAAAAGGTCTTGGAACACTTCAGAGACATTCTTTAACCCTTTAGTGCATAGGAGGTGAATTTAATTACATGCAATTTGAATTTAAATACATCACTACCCTGTGAATTTAAGGGCTGTGCTGATAGTCAGTAGGAGATTAATGGTGAGAACCCATGAATCTCTTGTGGTCTCCTCCCACTACAGCTGTGGGACAGCGCTCGCAATGCCACTGCTGCATTTGCAAAGGCTTTTACTCAAACTTTGGCAGTGTCCCAAGCCACCAGCTTGAGGAGCGACACTATGCTTCTTCTTTTCTTGTGGATACATTCACAGGTCAAATCCATGTGGTCTGACTGTCGACAGAAGCATCTTCTGCTGATATTTTAATATAAACATCTTCTATCTTTGTTATTATTAGAAGTTGTAGATACTTTCCCCTCAGGAAGAGTGCCACATAATCTTGACTGTATTTTTTTATGTTGAACACCCCAAAAGGGACAAAAATGCAACTATGCCAAAGTGCTGAGATTTTAAAACAAGGAAACAATATGAACCCAAGGCTTGAGGACAAAAAAGGGCATTTGCAGAGGCTACAGACCATCACCTATTTTAATGCACCATTTAGGCACTAAACACTACAGTCCTGGTTGAGCAATGTCATGCTGAGATATTGCTGTCCTGATGCCATACCGGATACAGTCTTTCATCAACCAAAGCATTTATAGGGAAGGAGGAAGAGATTTAACTGATCAAATACTTACAGAGACAAATGAGTCAAGAGAGTGTCATACGTTCATTCATTCTGGTCTGGCTTGCTAAAGAGATTCACAGCTGAGAACTCCTCATTGACTGATTTTCAACAGTTTTCTTGCTTGTCTTTGTCTATGATGCCAATGGTTAAATTTCTCCATAAGATGCTAATGCCCTAGAGCGGCAAGGCAGAAAATACAGCATGAGCAAAGGGAGAAAGCAAAAGATTATGAGATACCTTTCAGCAGTGATCACCCCTCAAGCGATTTCAATTGGGGGTGAGAACTAAGTCTTCTGCTGACAAACTAATCATAATTGCAGCTGCTACATGCCAAAATTATCTAAACTTCATTAGGCTATTTTCTCTTTCCATAGCAGCTACATACTTTTTTGTTAACTTGTACAACTTTTATTTGGCTTAAGGCTCAGATTCCAGGCAGATTTCCTTCAGATTAGTTCAAATCTACACAAGTCAATAAAAAACTGTGGTGAAATCAGAACAGTTACACTCTTTTTCTTTGAGCAGTGGTGGACCGACATCCATGTACAATCACATGCATAAGCACATGAACTTACTCATATAGAATCATAGAACATTAAGGGTTGGAAGGGACCTCTGGAGATCATCTGGTCCAACCCTCCTGCCAGAGCAGGTCCACCTAGAGCAGGTTGCACAGGATGATGTCCAGGCAGGTTTGGAATGTCTCCAGAGTCGGAAACTCCACCACCTCTCAGGGCAGCTTGTTCCAGTGCTCTGCCACCCTCAAAGGAAAGAAGTTCCTCCTCATGTTGAGATGGAACTCCCTATGTACAAGTTTGTGCCCTTTGCCCCTTGTCCTGTCACCGGGCATCACTGAAAAAAGACTGGCCCCCTCCTCCTGGCCCCTTCCCTTTAAGTATTTATAAGCATTGATAAGATCCCCCCTCTGTCTTCTCTTCTCCAGACTAAAAAGACTCAACTCCCTCAGCCTTTCCGTATAGGAAAGATGTTTCAGCCCCCTAATCATCATTGTAGCCCTTTGCTGTGCCCTCTCCATCAGTTCCCTGTCCTTCTTAGACTGGGGAGCCCAGAACTGGACACAGTACTCCAGATGCAGCCTCACCAGGGCAGAGTAAAAAGGGGGAGGATGACCTCCCTCGACCTGCTGGCTACACTCAATATGGAAACATGAATGGAGTCCAAAGTTTAAGACAGTGCAAATTCAGATTATTGTCTCTGTGTGTGTGCTGCTCCCAGGAAGTGGAAGAGAAGTCACAGCTGGCTTCCTAAGAGATCTCTGTTCTGTTGCAAGGAACTACCTGTGAAAGGAACTAAACCAGTCCCCAGGAAAAGAAACAAATAAAAAATCTAGATGGAAGGGCATCTTCTTGAGGAGACAAGCATTGCTTCCAGACTGATAAACTTGATCTCTCCTGGTCTGTGGGACTCTAGCAAAAAGTCCAGAGTCAGCAAGCTACAGCAGATTGTTTCCCTTAGACTCTTCCTGGTCTGTTATTGAAGCAAGCACAGCAGACCAGCTTATTTTCCTAAATGATTAACTTTGCTGCCTTTTCTGCTCAGCACATCAGATAAAGAAGTTTATTCAGTTAGCTTATTTATTTACATTCCTTTGTCAAAGATCTCACCAAACAAAGCCTATTTGATGATTTATTCTTTGCTAAAGGGGAAGCTTATTTACAATAGTCATCTTATCATAAACTTCTTAAAAGGAGGATTTGGAACTGGAATTCATAACAAGAGAGAAATCTGACTTTTCCAGACAGATCATTTTTGTTATCCATTTTGCACTGTAGAAGGAATGAAGCCAACTGAGCCCAGATGGGGCTGGATGTGGCATAACCACTTTGAAGTTTTGTTTGTTTTTACTGGTTGACCCACTTCCTATCAGAAGGAATTACCTTCACCTAATTGGAGCTCTTCCAAAATACAAGGCGGGAAAAAGGATATAAAGGATTCAGATGCTGCATCCCACAGTGGGTGCTCTGCAGCACAGAAGTTGCTCAAGAGGGATCACCTCTAGCACAAGCAGAGAGGAAAGAGTCAAGAAGTACAAAGATGACTTCTGAGTGAGCCCTCTCCAGTGACCAGCATGTCAGCCTGAGAAGGAGCAGGTGGAAGCTGAGAGCACGTTGCACTCTGCCCATCTTTGTAACAATCTCCAGCTATGTCAGGTAGCAGCAGTGTTCTGATTGTTCTGATCTCAGACTCGAGCCGGTCCCATCTTCCTGATGAAACATTTAAGACAGACATAAAGGTGGCTCAGAGTCAAATTTGCCTTAGGCCATCCCTCCTGACCCCACACAACTGCAGTGTTTTGGCAAATGCTCAGGCAATCTCAGGGAATGGTAGACAAACTTGCAAAGAGCAGACAAAGCAGATCAGCTCCATCCCTCTCATTTGGCACTGGCTAAGTGCTTTGCCCTTCTCCCACTGCTCATCTGCTTGTGCAGAGCATTTCACAGGGTTAATAGAATCCAAGAGATAAAATGTAATTTAAACAAATAATCCCTCACATGCTTTTTATTGCTGTTGTTATGAAATAAAAGGTGCCTGAAAGCCATAACCCAGTGCATCTTTTTCACAGTAGCCAACAGGTTTGAGAAGAGAGTTTGGGCACGCAACAGACCACTCTGATGGTCCCGTTTCTTATGTCTGAACATGTCTGAACTCATTAGCTCTTGGTAATACACTCTTTATTTAACTATCCATAGCACAGAATGACCTGAGAGACTAAAACCTTTCCTGAATTAAACTGGTTTTCGTCTGCCTCCCATGTTCAAGCAGGAAGAAGAGGCCCTTGGGAGGCCTGTACTTCTGCACTTCTTCTGGGGTCAGGAATATGAGAGCAGACTAACACACAAGTAGCAGATTTCAGCCTAGACAGTATTGAGTAGCTTATGAAGCTTGGAAACATGACAACAGGGAAAGAAGAGGTTCCCAAAGGTGGCCATGCAACAAACAGATCACACAGAAACCAGGCACCTGAAGGGAGGACAGCTGGATTTGCTCAGCTGTAAGGATGGGGCACAGCTCTGTCTGCTGCAGTGTGCCAGTCTGCACTGCAAAAGCTGAGCGGTTGTGGGCAAAATGAGAAGGGAATCTCACAGAAATTCTGGACACACAAGGATTTAGCCACAGGAAGGGGCAAAGGAGTTCCCCGTAAGCATAACTCTGGCAACACAAGTGAGGCGGGACTGTTTAATTTCTCTGAGCCATCAACATCAGAGAATAATATTCAGAGGCATTGAATTTATTATTCCTCATCAGGTGTATATTGCTATCAAAAGACAAACTATACCTCTTCAGGAATATCATACCTGCTCAGGCATTTCTTAACAAAGCCCTGCTGGAGAAAAGCCAAGACGTTTCCAGAAATAAAGCTGAGCTGGGATGAAAACATCAATGCTGTGATTGAAGTTTCACCACATGAGGCTTTGCTGAAGCAAGCAATGTTTACTGTAGTGCTATATACACCTATGGTCAGAATTTTTTTATATTTTTAGATGCAGAGAGACACCAAACCAATTTCCCCCAAAATGTCACATATACCATCTTCAAACTCCCATTGTTTTCAAAGGAATTAAGCATGTAGAGACTTCTGTCATTCAAAGACAAATTTTACTGAGCTTAAGTCTCTTCTCCATTCTCATTTCCCACACACCAATGTACCAGTTGGCTACATTTGCGGTGGAGGGAGGAACAGCAAAACCAGACTGGTGTTTTCGGTGCAGGATGTTACCCAGCCTGGACTGACAACGCACATGGTTAACTGTGGCAGGGGGTGCCTCAGGTCTCCTTCCAGCTACTCATAGACCACCCGCGCCTCCCCCAGCTCTCCCCTGGCCATTAGGCTCCCCCCGAGCCCACCGTTTGGTTAATCTGCTCACAGAAACAGGGTAAGCTGAGAACAAAGAGTTCCCACAGTCTTGCACCAGCCACTTGCCCAGGCCTCAGCTGGGTCAGCACCATGTCCCCAGACCTTTCATCCTCTGTCCGCCCCACTGGAATAGCAACAGAGCGAGAGCCCAGGGGCTGTGGCCACCACCTGGGGAATGGCAGTGCCACCGCCTGCTCCCAGCATCTGCTGCCAACTGCTCGGCCTGGGCTGTCACTGCACACCCAACACAGGGTCACATAAGGGGTTTTTTAAATGGATCTCCAAAGTGGAAAGATGGTTCTGCACTTGGCAGCAGATAGGCCAGGTCCCATCGCCCAAGGAGCCACATGCCGCAACACAGCATGCTGCTATGAGCCCCCGTGATGGGGACTCAGCCTTCCTCGCTGGCAAGGAAACCCTGCCACCTTCAAAAGCTACCTGCACCCCTCAACAGCACAGTTTTTCACCATGTGTGTGGAAGAAGATGAAAGGATGGAATCCAGCTTCTTCCCAAGTACAAGGTCTGCTACTGAAGACTGGTCCTGGTGAGGGACCAAGGCTTCTCTTCCAGCGATGGTCACCCAAGCGTTCAGCTACACCCTCACCTCTGGACCCACACAGGTGGCCATGCCAATGCCCAAAGCACCTCCTAGAGACAAGATGCAAAGAGAGGCTGAACCTGTGGCAATGGTGTAAGTTAGGGTTGCATCTGTAGGTTCTAATGGGGATAATTTTTATGGTTTTAATCAACATGTGTTTTCTACCTGTTGTGCTCAACTATTCCCTCGGGCCTTGTATTTATATCGTACTGCAATTAGCCCAGCCACATGGTCAGGGATGCTGTCTTCATTTTGGACTGACTCTGTCCAGAATCCAAGTAAATCATGACACTTTCCTCTTAGCACGTGTACCACAACTCTGAGCAGTAACTGCGAGTTTCACACCACCCCAAGACGCATGCAAGAATAGATGACGTCCATGCTGCTGGGGAGAAAGCACTCAGGGAGTTCTCTTATTTCCAGAGGGAAGAGGAAATAAACAGGGCCAAACTTAGGGAGTGCACAGGCACTGGAGGTTAATGACAAGCCCGGAGACGTGTCCCCATCTGCAGAAGGAGCTGGAGGCTGTTAGCCCCTTGCACATACAGTCGCCCCTTTCTGCATCTGGATGATTTACAGCAAAAATCCCATATGTAGCATATTAACAGCAGGTGGCATTTGCTATACAGCTACGTTTGCACCCTATACAGAGCAAACCCTCTCCAGACTGGGAAATGGATATGGAATAACCAGTGTCCTTTTTCTGCATTCATGTATATCCCCAGAAAGACACGATCTGGCATATAAGGCAGTAACCAACCTTTTCTAGCAGCTTCAGAGCTGGGATAAAAACTCGGGATGGGTTTGTTCCCTCCGGATCTGAAGGCTGCTCCACCCAGCAGGCAGTGCAGTGCCTCGCGAGGATCTCAGAAGCGCACAGGTACAGGCATAGCACATGCATAACGTGCCATCAGAGTTCAATAAAATAAATTGGAAGGAGTGAAAGTAATCTTCAAAGCACAATTCACAGGAAGCACAGGATGATTTACAGAAGCTAGAGGCTGCAAGCTGACAGGAAAATAGCTCCTCACAAATTACTTATCTTTCAGGTCAGTCACTTGAGAGAAATATAGGATGGTCAAGAATCACTACCAACATGTGATTTGTATGCAGAAGGACTGCTGCTCATTGCGACAACGCTCTTGTAAAATATGGACTATGAATATGTATGTTCCCTAGAACAACAGAGTTGCTTGTTTCCGTGCTTTAGACTGATTTGTAGCTCTCTAAAGATAAACCAATATTTTACCACTGAAAAAGCTGAAAACTCTGGAGAATGAGGTTTTTTTCTGTCTGATTAACAAATCAATTATGAGACCAATGTATTTGCCTTTGTTCCACAGAAGTTCCAAAAAATCGCATAGGGTATAGCTTCTTCCTGGCGCTTCTTTCTAAGAGGTTCTTAAAACGTTCCTGGAAGTCACCATAAACAAAATTTCCATATCTGGAGTAAAGCAGCAGCAGCAAACTGTACCGATGAAAAAACCTGGTCTGGCAGCCATCAGATGCAAATGCTCAACCTTTGTCACAGAAAAAACTGTGCCTGAAAAAAGAAAGGGAGCCTTTAATCTATTTTTTTGGGTCTCTTACTAGTAATTATTGTCTCGGGCCAACATCATTGAAAGCTCATGGTAGCAGAAACTGGATGCCAGGGAAGGTATTCTGGATTTCTGAGATGCATTTGGCATTTCCATAATTCAAACACAGCACCGTGTTACTAACCTGCGTATTCACCATCCAGCCATTCCTAACGGTAAGAGACTCTGTGAGCAGTGCTTCTCTAACAGGTAACAGTTCTACTAAAACAAGTTTTCATTTGTTTTCCTTTACAACATTTGCAATTTGGCCCATATCTGCTGCACATACACTCTTTGGTTCGGCTTTTTTTTCCACATGATGAACTAGAATGTAACATCACAATAAAATTTACATGTTAGTAACACTAACAGCTTGATTTACAATAAGTTGTCTACCTCTTGTCAACGCTAATTGTGCAAGATGCAGAAAATAATTCAATTGCTATGACTGTAACCAGAAGCAGTAATAATAATGAAATCCAAAATCAAAAGTAATATACCAGGTGCACTCTGCCCACCTAAACAAGACAGTAAAACCAGTGGTGGCTCTCTTATCTTTACAATTCCTAATTGTGTTTGTTTTCAGTGGCCAGTCGGAGGTCTGAAGATGTCAGTGGTAGCAAGGAAAGGGAAGGACTGCCTTAAACAACAGTTGTCCTCACACAGAGGTGATCAAAAGTTTGTGTTTTCCTGGGAACATCTTTTTTATGTCTGTACATGTTATTTATGTGAAATACGAAGATTTTGGATGCATTCCAAGATTTCCCAACATGAAGAGGTCAATCAGAGCTTAGCCCTTCAGTATATATCAGACTGTAATATGACAGTGCTGACCGGCCCTGGCACAGCACCATGCGGCAGGACCTATAGGCACCTACAGCAATTTGCCTCTATACCAGGCAGCCTTGGCTTCCCCAATGACCAGCATCTTTGAAACACAAAGTCAGATCAAGCTGCTCACATAAATAAGTTGTTCTGTAGCAAAAACTTACTCTTGCTAGAACTTAGAGCCCAGATTTGCAGTCGATCCACTCGGGAACAGGTTATGGTTCGTATGGCCTGGAATGCAGGACTGGATCTTTACTCTGCTGCTGTATTTGTCTCACTTTTGAGAGGTTACCTTGTTAATAAAGTCAATTTTTTCCTTTTCAAATTAACAGCTGGAACATCTTCTTTCAAATGTATAGATAACATTGTACTTTCAAATGAAGTAAAACAAAAGAAACAGCTGCAATCTTCACTTGATAACATTTATTCAATATTTTCTGAAATAAGCAAGAATTTTAAGAAGCCCATCAGCAATCCAATACAGCCACAAAAACCCCATACTGATCCTAAATAAGAAGCACTATGAGAAATACACAATATTTCATGAAACGATACTGTACATCAACAACCTTTAGGAAACAAACAACCGAAACTGTATGCTTAGTTTACTCACAATATAAAAAACTTTAACCTTTAAAGAAAAATATAGATTCAGTCCAATTGTAGGATCCAATCCCATGCCCACTGAAGTCAATGGAATTTCTCTCATTGATTTCAGTGTTTAAAGGATCATGCCCTTACTTTGCCTCAAGAGGCACTTTAATTATTATACAAGGCCTAGCCTGAAGACTATTACAAAAATGTCAAACATCAACTCAGGAGTATGTTTCAGCAACTTTCAGGAAATAATGGAGAAATAGGTTATCTATCCATGCATGGAATAAGGCAAAAGCTAATTCATTCAGATTAGGAATAATAATTTTTACTAGTTTCTTTTTCACAACACAAACATTTTAGACTTTTTTAATTAATGGATATATTATATATCATATTATGCTTCACATTTTTCCTACCTCTACTGAGAAAGCTGGCACTGACATGTCATAAAGAACTCCTCATTAATTACTGTTTTCTGCTCTTTAACAACCACAAGAAACTCATCTGGGTTTAGTAATAGTGTCTACCAAGAAAGAAGCACACACTATCATAAGCTTATAGTTTATAGAGCTCAAGGTACATTAAAATGTAATTCATGAAGTTCACAAATTCTGTTTTAAAATATTTTTCCAAACTAAAAGCTGCAGAAAATTGGTTCTTAAATATTCTACAGAAAATTCTGAAGCATCTAATGGTTTAAATTACTTATGCTTTCTTCTTAAAAATATTTAAATTAGGTTGGTAGCCCATCCTTTTGAAAAATAATCCAAAAAAGATACACTAGATTACAAATCTTTTGTCTTGATCAGTGTAACCAAAGGTTTGTCATCTGGGCTGTAATCTTCATAAGCGATTGGGGTTGCATCATACATTGCAGGTCGGGATTTCTTGCCAAACCTGGAAACAAAAGATAGCTTTTGGTGACAAACAGAATCATGAATACGCTAATGGGAACAACCCACTGAGTTACGGTATGCAGTCTGAAACAAATCCAGAGAGCCTAGACAAATTCTAAATTGTATTGCAACATGCCACAAGTACAGAGGTTTAAATAGCTGAACTGTGACTTTTGAAATATACATATCAAAGCAAAAAATTTTAAAAAATCTTCTTGCGAACAAGAAACAGATTCCATATCAAAGGCTACAGGAATTCTGCTGTGTAATTCAGCAGTATCAGAATATGGGAAGACTGCGGAAGGCAAGAGTGAAACTGATACAGTTTCAGCAAGGCCAGAATTTTATTTTAGAGCCTTCTGTAACAACCAACATTAAGGCCAGGCCACGTACATTTACAAAACATACACAAACAACAGACAACTGTGTCACATGGGCATTTGTAAATGCAACAGTTGTGCACTGAATTGAGTGGCAAGCTGTGGAAAAAACATTTCAAAAATGAACTTGAAGTCTTTGCTCACCTGCCACCTAGTTGAGAAGCACGTTTAAATGATCAACATGCTGCACGCTATTTGCAACACTGGTAAATTAACAGCATTTAGGGTATTGCAACGCCACGTAAACATACTGACCTAGCAAAGGTTCACAAGCAAGAGCATGCTCCTCCTGGCCAACCATCCCTGCCAAGAACCAGGCTGCACCTGCCTCTGCAGAGAACTGCTGCGGCTGTGTCACAGTGGCCCCAGTGCTGGCACATCCAGAACTCCTTTAGGTGCCTTTGCATTGCACAGTCTATTGCCCCTTCTGAACATTTATTAAGTTACAGAAACAGTGCTAAAAATGCAACTTGAAAGTGGAAAAATGGCCAGAGTGTTCTGACTACAATTGCAGGAGGTTTAAATAACAAAAAGGATCACAGGAGAATGAGGCAAAAAAGTGTCAAGTCTGCTTTCCTCATGGACTTGATGCAGAGAAAGTATTATCACAGAAACAGAAAGACTTATTTATGTAGTGATTCACACTAAGGATTCACTGTATCCCCTTCTTATGTAGTGTATTAAGTGTATATTAATTTAAGTTGTGCACACTAGAAGATGAGATTCAAAAAATTAAGATTTTGAGGACAATATTTAGACCAAATCAAAATTAAATTGATTCTTTTCCAAGATTTTTACACAACTTCCTTACTGTTCCCATTTAATTCCTGGCTATTTTCAGTGATCCAGAATTGGTGACAAAACTAAAATGGCTGGAAGCATTATGATCTATATGATGCAAATTTCATTTTTTCAAAGTACTTCAGCTGTCAATAAGGACACACTAGATAGATTTCCATGCACAATGTCTGCTTTCTTCTATAGTTTACTTTAATAAAGACAGACAGGCCATGTTTGCTCACCAGCATCATGATGGATAAGCCTGATTTTCTGTAAATGAGACAACATACTAAGAATTGAATGAAGGAATCAAGTTATGGCATCTTACTAAATTAGAGACAAAAATTAATTCTGAATCACCCTTTTTCTCCATCAGGGAGATTATCAAGGCTTTAAAAGAAATAGAGTTTTGCATAGATACAAATTATGATGAATATTCTCCAATGATTTAAGTCAAATTTCGCCCTCGCTGACAGGTAGAGAACACACAGTTTGTTGCACACAGTGAAGCAGTACAAAATGTGTTCTCCTGTGTTGGTCAGGGTTCACATGTGCCTCTAATTAGAAAGCACGGAGAAGAGACCACAGCACATGTGCTAGCTGTTTGTGGCCTGGCAGACCCATCTAGCTGGTAGACCACAGTGCTTTGATCAGGCGGTTCAGAAGCCAGTCTCTGCTCGTAACACTGAACAGAGTTAACACAAACCTTGGAGGACTCAAAACAGAATTGTTAAATGGGACATCTTAGTTCAATGGGCATGTACCTAGTAGGATTGTACATGGATACTATTTTATCGTTTAATTGATGACATAAAAGAAAACATAAAACAATTACCAATACAATCTGCAAGAGACAATGATTCAGTGGCACAGGGATCATCACAAAGTCAGGTAAATGACATGAGAACCAGAAAATACCCATTGTGATGAAACACTGAGTAAGAGAACCCTGTGTAACGTGACAAAGAAAGACCAAGGGTTCTGTAACAATTTTGACAGTATACATTCAATGTACGAATTCTTCTTGGCACAGGCAGCTCCATGCCTGTGTATAAGTGTTTGTGTGAGAGAGACTGCAAATTCTACTTCAGATGTGGAACAGGTTTGCCCCTCCACTTCCTTAGAAGGACATTTCTAAAGATGGCTAACCATAGAGAGCCCTTAACCTCGACAATTCCATTCAAATAGAAGACTTTTGAGAACATTGGGTAGCTGAACTCTGAGGAAACAGTGCCCTCCAACACAGGGATAGGTTTGAGTTTAGAGTTTTCCCAGAAGCAGAATAAAGAAACCACATGTTGCTACTCTATTCTGAAACAGCAATTGCTGTAAGAAGTCCACGAATACAGTTTAAATAAGAGAAGGAAAAGAGACCAGAATTTTCAGAGAAAAGGCGATGTGCACAAGTGCTGTTTTGCATTTGTCAGTATAATTGAGCTGTCATCCTAGAGTTGCCACAAAGCTGAGACTCTGGCAGAGGACCGAGCAATTGGCACATGCTGTAGAGATCTGAGTACTTGTGCATGTGATCACACTTTCACAAAGAGGTCACTGACAAACTCATCACTGAAACCTATGTCAGGAAATGGTAAGAAATGAGCACGTGGTGAAGCTCATCAGATTTAGGAAGCTTGGGACGTTGCAGTCTAAAACAGGACTCAAACACAGGAACGAGGAGAATGTACAGTGGAGAGAAGCTTACCCTGCTGTGACAAGCTGACTTAATCAGAGTCTGATGAACCAGACTCTTCAACTCACACATAGAACAAGAGTCAGCACATGAAAGTTAAAATTAAAGAAATGACACTGCAAGTAGTGCATGAAGTCTACTGCTAACGATATCTAGACATACAAAAAATTTACAGTCTCATTAAGCAGCTATTTTATGAAT
This sequence comes from Chionis minor, assembly GCA_013398295.1. Taxonomy (NCBI): domain Eukaryota; kingdom Metazoa; phylum Chordata; class Aves; order Charadriiformes; family Chionidae; genus Chionis; species Chionis minor. The sequence continues at coordinate 222,431 of VZSF01005930.1, read as the reverse complement.
TCAGTCTGGATGCTTTTCTGAAGTGAATGATCCAGATTGTTTCAACAACAGATCCTTGTTCCAATTCAACGAAGACTTATGGTTGCAGTAGCTGGTGGTCAACTATTTCATTACAGTCTTCACTTTAATATCTATAAGCTTTAACATAAAGGAGTATATTTACTATCTGCACAATGAATATCAAAGAGAGCTGTGTTTCACCTTGTTAGAAAACTATCATGTTCTGATCTGCTGATTCTAGGAACATTCACTAGAAGCAGACATTTATTTGTAGTGATCCTTGAGCACATTCATTTTCTCTTAGAGAAAGTACCTTGATTAGCAAAGATCAAATTATAAAAAACTATCAAGAAAAAGACCTGCTGAGAAACATGAACAAGTAATTTTAAAGTAATTTATTGAATATGCAACAGACATCCACACTCCCTGGACACCTACTGACTTTAACATAAACCTTACACTTAAAGAAAATAATCTGCTCACTTTTCCTTAGGCCTCCATTTCCCAAAATTACTAATAAGTTTAAGTATCTAACTGGGAAAGAGAATGATTTTCAGAAAATGCTGAGCATCTATTGTTTAAAAGTAGGTCTCTTAAATACAGCAATTCTGAAAATTCAGACCTTGGTATTTTTAATATACAGATTTAAGAGTTCATGCAAAAATAGCTATAAAAGTTGTGCTCTTTTTCCAGGATTGAAATGACCAAAGCAGTGATTTATATCTTCCTGAAACCAAAATAAACACAATAATCTTCACACTAAACCTCTGTGAATTACCTGACTTGGCAGCTCTATCTTGGATTTTTATGAGGCATCCATTCTCTGAGAGGCACAGAGAATTATTTGGAATGAAAACATTTATTTTCATTTGCATTAAGTAGAAACACCTTTCCCAAGATAGGGAAAGGTGTCCCTTTACTGACAGGTTCCAATAATGTAATTTTTAAAGGTGTCCCTTTACTGACAGGTTCCAATAATGTAATTTTTAACTGCATAATATGGATCTGAAAAGTCATCATGATATATCCGAGTCTAAGAACGTCTTCGGAGGCTATTTAACCCTGATGAAAACTTGTTTTCCTAAACTTCTGCCTTCGGTAATAAACAGAGATTCATTCAGATTAATCCAGACAGTAGCAATAAAAAGCTAGTCTAGCCCAGCTTCCAAGATTTGAAAGGTTTCGTACAGGAAATCTTTTACCATTTCCATTTCACCTGCCAGTGAAACTGTAAAAGACAGGGAAAATTTAGATTAGAAAGATCCTGCCTTGCTGGTACACTTTTCCTTGGTACCCTTAGATAGAACGCTGCCAAATTAGCTTTAAGAACTAAGTAAGAAAACCCAGGTGTTTCACACTGTTCCTCAGGAGACCAATTCCAGTCCTTGGGGAAGTGCAAAGTGCCACTTCAGCGAGTAGTAACTGAACACGGCTGACACATTCATCACTGCTGCAGCAGTAGGAGGGAGGTGTTTAATTTGAAAGATTAACAGTATCATTTTGCACCTTGCTTTCCACCCTTGGAGGTGTAGAGTACATAACGGTAGAAACTCAAAAGGCCAATAACAAAAAACTATAAAGCTTTTCAGAGGCCATAAAGCAACTCCCTCCTCTCCTATTACACTGCAAAAGGAAAAAGGAGTTCTCAGGATGTGTGTGGCGTGGAGATGCTGAGCTCCTACCGCAAGAGACGCGAGGCTAAGTGGCAAAGGAGACTTCAAGGGAAGACTTAAAAGAACATTGATTTTGTTGTTATGCTAAATCACCTATACTCGTGTTTGTTTTTAAAGTATTTACTGACTAATATATTTTGGCAATGAACAAATGTTTTGTTGCAAATCTAGTTGGAAGCTACTGCCCAAAGCTGCGATGTGATTAACTGAGTCTGTGGGAAGTCCTCATTCATTTCAGATAACTTTGACGACTTCAGTGGTGGTAAAAATTATGCTACTTAATTTGTACTGAAACAGAACTGGAGTATTCGGAAAATGAACTACCAGCAATCACCAATCAATACGAATGCACTTCTCCATGTCAATGCACAGGACTGTGTCTCTCTCCAGTCTTTCAAAAGCTTTTAAATGGTAACATACATGAACATTCTTTTTGGAATTTGAAGTGATCTTGACAAATTGAAGAAATGGGAAAAAGAAACAACAAAAATGAAGGTTCTACCCTATTAAGAGAGATTTCAAATACAGAAAAAAACAATACTGGCTAGGAAGCAAAATTGCACAAAGGATCTTGGGGTGAGGAAAAGGTCTAACAGGTCACAAAATTAAATAATCAGTCACTAGTGTAATGCAAATTAAAAATAAATTAAAAAAGAAAAAGCAAGCAGGTTTCATTTTCAGATATAGGAACAGGAATACCATAAATACAATACAGGAGGTGATTACTGAGTTAATTTGGTACAGGGAAACCTTCAGCTAGAGAACTATTTCCAGTTGGCGACTACCCTTCAAAAAAGAGAGACACAATCTGGAGTGTGTCACAGGGAGACAATAAAGAAGCTAACATGATCCAGGAGGAGATACTGAAAGAAAGGGTTAGTTTAGTCTAGGGAAGAAAAAGGTTCTTTTGCTTTGTTTGGTTTTATTATAAAAAAAGGGGGGGGGGGGGGGGTTGGGGGGGGGGGAGAATGACACCTGATGTACACGGTTACTCTAAAGGGAACAGGGATAAATTATGCTTCATGACAACCTGAAGAGCAGGAAGAAAGAAGGAGGCTAATTCATAGCAAAGAAAATATAGGTTGGATTTTAGGACAGCCCTTTCTAAACCTATTCAACTACTTTGGAGGTTTTTAAACACCACTGTTGGCAGGGAGCTAGGTATAATTCATGCTGTATCAGTGCAAGAGTTTACACTTGAGCTCTGGAATCCCTCCAGTCCTACTTTTGTATTAGTCTAACATTCAATGTCCTGGCTTGTGAGTGCTCCTTTAAAATTCAAACGATTACTACGATCTCTAGGAAAGCAAGTAAGAAAAATCCTATTTTTGAGGCAAACAGGGGCACAAAACTGAGTGATTTGAAGAGACTCCCAAAATAATCTGATAAATTAGTCACAAAAATCAACATGCTTTTGCTATCTAATTAAATTACTTGTATGTAGCAGTTAAAGAATATATACATCCCAAACAGAAGAATTTACAGGCTAAGAACTCTGCATCTGTCCATCTTCACCAATTACACTAACTAAATTCAGAATAACTCTCTCTGTTTTCAGGGAGTTGTGCTGGATTATCACACTTCAGAGGAGAACACAATAGGGATCAAAAAAAGAAAGAGCAATGCTGGTGATCCTGTCTTTTCACAGTGAAGCAGCCCATTCTCTGCCAGCAGCAGTTAGATGCACTATGCATGGACTGAAATTAGGTGTTGTAAAAGATTTCTTATAAATTACAATCCCCAGAACAAACCTGGCGTGTCGGATAGAAGCAATTGCATTACTGAATTCACTGTCAATGCTTCTACAGTTGTAAAATTCTTCGTAGGCTGGCCTGGAAGAGCCTTGGTATTCAATGCGGCTGATGCGACATATTCCCACGATCAGAATGATCAGCATCAGGACAAATGCTACGCAGAGAGCCCCGATTATGATGTAGAGGGAGTGACGAGGCATATTTGTTAGACTCTCTGCCATATGCCCAGACTTCCACTGCAGATCTGCCGACAAGAAATAAAAGGTTATCATCAATTAGTATTTTATACCCTTCCTGCTGAACAGAATTATTTTATGGTATTCACTTTCAATATTTCTATGGAGACTTTTGAATCTAGGGGAATATGTAATTTGAACCTCCCAGGACTCCATCATGGATATGTCACCATGCCTAACACGGAACAATTTTGAATAGCACTATCTTGATCCTTCACCCATCCTCTGTAGATTTCTAGGTTGCATAGGAACGCTTATCGAGTTTGATCTCCTGCATAACCCAAGTCATTGAAAGTTAGCTAGTTATCCTTGCATTACTTTATGATATGTTATGTGTTCTCTAAAGGCAGGCAGGTCTGATCTAAAAGCTTCTAGTAATCCACCAATTCTCTGTGCATTTTGTTCTAATAGTGAACCCTTCTACTAAAACGTGTGATTTAATATGTATTAACACGCTTGGGTTTTAATTTGAAGCACAGGCTTTTGTTATGCCTATCTCCATGGGACTGCAGAGACTTCAAAACCAGCATTTCAAGGACAAAAATGGTATCTCACGAGGTGCTACAGTGCTGAGACCACTAGTCTTCTCTCAGGTGTAGTTTCCCTGAGACATCTCAAAGTAGACCTTAAAGTCAAGCCAATGTGAAGAGGCTTCTTGTATTTAAGCATTCCAGACCTTCTTTATAAATATTCTTGATGCCCAAACTGTTGTCTATCAATGCCGAGCAGACTGTGTATCAATTGCCTATGTCCTCAGATTTGTTTTTCTCTAGCATGGGTCAGAGTATTTCTAATTAACCTGTACTTCCCTCTAGGGTTCATTTTTGGCAGTCTTCTAAGCCTATGATCTCATAAATTATTTCAAAACAAGAACAGACTTGAATCATTCTGGGTGCAGAAATCTGACACTCTGCAAAAGTTATTTCTAGCAGGTGACTGTTCCTTTTTCAAACGGACTTCTGCTTTGCACTGTTTTAGAAACTCCCTTTACTTAATCACAAACAGTCTGGGAACATGGCTATTAAGCACGTACTTTGGGAATTAAAGATATTCTTAGAAGCCACCTTTAAAGGATGTTGATGACGGCAGGTAACTGATTCAAGCACCTAAACTGAAATCACAAGTTTAGTGGCATCTGTGGATATAATCTCCATCTGTGGTAGAAATACAGGAGGAAGATTTGTAAGTAAAGGCAGGGAGGGTGGTGGTGGTGAAATCCGTTTCAGAGGAAGCCTGACACTGTAACATGTGGGATTCACCTGGGCAGAGTCTGAAGAAATGGTTGCTCTTTGTTTACAGTAGTAAAGGTGGTCCTGGGGCATCTCTGAGCTTGGGCTTGCTTAGACTTTTTGTCTGCAAATGTGAACTGAGTTTACAGGACTGCTTGTTTGTGTTTGTGACCTTCTTCAGAGGTCAGTAGAGATCAGATTCAGATCAGCCTGAATCATTCAGCGATTGAATGTTTCTAAAATGCTGTTGCTGCAGTTTGTCCAGTTGGGATATGAGGGAGAGAGTACAGCTGTGTTCTGTGAAGTTTGGGATGGGTTTCTATTTCTGTTCTGCAGCACATTCGTCACACTCAGTGGTTTCTGTCAGGTTGTCAGACTAGGCCAAATTCAGATATAATGTGCGCAGATATATGGCAAGACAGTTCTGATTTAGACTCCGTGTCTTCCATCTCTGGATGATAAGGATGAGAGAAATTTCCTCCTTTCTTCCTCACCAGATAAAAATGTGAAGATTAACAGCTTATACCCCAAAGATTAGAAAGAACATATGACAGCTCAAAATCACAGTATTCTTAGTTGTCATAGGGATGTTCATAAAATTAATTAAAAATTACATTTCAATGTGCACCGCACAGTCTGTACTACAAATATTTGGTAATGTTAATTTTCAAGTAACCACAGGGTTTGGCTTACTTTGGTAACTTCATTAATAATTAGAAAAGTGGCAAAGGCAATGATATGAACAAATAACCATCAGGCATTAGAGAATTCATATGAGACATTTTGTAAGCATTTTTACAGTGAATGCTCCATTAACTTTTTATGCAAATGCATTTGATTTTGAAAGGAAAAATATCCTCTTTAAAATTAAGACTGATTTAATCCTATTTAATTGGAATTGCTAACACTGGTAAGGACCATTAGATGATATAATAAATACCACAGTTCATCCAGGCAATATACATCTATCTCCTGTCTAGTTTGTTGTACACACAGCACTTGAAAATAAAAGTACAGCTTGACAAGACGATGACCCTGAAATCCTGTTAAGTTGGTCACTTCAAGCAGATAAAACAGCTGGTGAAAAAATGGGGAACTATTAATAGTAAATAGAGAGTTGTTCTACAAAAAAGACTAAGTACCATCAGCCTTCTTCCTGGTTAGTAATAGAAAATCACAAAAGATAAAATGTGATCCGTTTAGTCAAACGTCTCCTAAACACCAGCTTGTCATCCTCTGGAGAATTCTAAAGCCCGGCTTCATCATGTCTTTTTCCAGCATTCAGAGGGATGGTCCAATACAAAGGAAGCCAGTAGGCAATGTTTAAGTTTAATTTCCAATACATTATTAACCATAATGCACAAATATGATCAATATGACAAGGAAATGTGGAAAGATGAACAGAAGCAGATTTACTAATAGATTCAGTCTTCAGAGCTGAACAGAAATCCACTGCCCCATTGACTCAGCTCAGTGAGCCCAGATGTGCTGCACCTGTTTATAAAAGAGCTGGATATGGCCTTGTTATTTCTTGAGATGATCAGAATTGGTTTCACAGCAGTTGGTCAGCTCTTAGCTCAGGGAAAGACAGTGGGCACAAAGACCTTCCCACGGATACATAGTTCTGTAGAAAAAATCCGCAGATCAAAATGCCTTTAAATCCTTTCTGCAAAGTGATTTCTTCAAAACTCAATCCCTTTCTATTTGCATAATCCTTTATATATCTGTTTAAATCCAAGCAGTTTAGGAAAGCTTCCACAGCTTTGGGTATAAGCCACTGCATTGGTTTAGAGAGGCTGTGTGTCCATCCTTACATCTGTCTATTGTGAAATATCATGGTGTCCCATAACAACACATTATTTTACTTTTATGCTGTGTCAAGGTGACTTTAATAGAAAGAGAACATCAGATATTTGCTGATGTTAAGCTCATTGAAGAAATTACTGGTAACCCTCAAATTTTAAACTTAATTGTTTTTCAAAATGTATCTTTATGTTACTCTGCAAAGCTTTTTTTTTTTCCTTCCTGCTTTCACTCCTTCAAGACCAAACCAGAATTTTCTAGATAACCTTTTTTTATGTCTCTTATATTACTATTACATATATACACTCTATTACCTATCCTGATTTGTTGGATAAAATGCACAGTAATTTCAACCTCTTCAATTTGGAATAATTGCCATGAACAATACTATTTGATTTGTTCTCCAAATATTGATATGGAAGGAAAAGGTCTAATATTTCTAGTTGAAAATCAGCCTTGCAGTGTTGTCAATTCCAGTTTAACTCCTTCCCAGTTGAGTTTCTTACTCTCTTCTCTCGTGGACTCTCCACTTCTCCATAAAGGTGCACTTACACCAAAGCTTTCCTCGATACTAAGAAGCGAGATAACACCGAAGCTGTTCCCTCACTAGACCCACCAACAGAACCTCTCTAAGTCTTACTAAATGCTTGTGAAATATTTTGTTTTGGAGACCTTTACCTTTCTAAGAAATTTGGTGGAAATCAGCCTATGGTTGGAAACATCACTTCTGAAAAATTTGGTAAATGCACGCACACATAATTTACAGGGCAATTACACAGGCCTTGTTTACTTAGGTAAGCAAGTTCAAAATTGTTTGCTGAAACATCACTAGAACTGCAGGTCCTCAAAAGTCAATGCAAGTCTTTTAGGACCATGCTTATAGTACTATGGAAGTACACTTTACCCAAGGTGAGTATGAAAGAAAGCTCTGAAGCATAAATGCAATTAAAACACAAACTGCTTAGTGTTCAGCTGTGAGATGGCATCTCTGACAATCTAACCAACACATCTCAAAGTAAGGTGCCCAGAAACAGAATTTTCTGACTTTCATAGCCGCTTTTGAAATGTTATGGCTTAAAATAAAATGCTTTTAACAGAATTTTAATAATTTACAGATGATTCAGTGTATTTGTATAGATAGACACAAATACAGAGAGACATGTATATTTAGAGACAAATATAAAAGTCTTTATTATAATGTATCATTTTTAAAAAATTTTAGAAAACAACAAAACTTACGTATTTCACAGTTTGCACCAACCCATCCATGTGGACAATGGCAGGTGTAACCACCAGGCTGATCTATGCAAGTTCCAGCATGGTGACATGGGTTGCTGTCACAGTCATTTACATCAATTTCACATTCTTCACCTTATATCAGAAAAAAAACAACAAAAAACAAACTTCTATATAGCGGGTGCCTCATGTAGCAGGTACATCATCAGTCATTTGCAGCAAATTAGCTGCAAAACACCTTATAGCTCAATCGCATCTTTAGTCTCAGAACATCAAAAGTATTCTGTAACTATTTCAAGAAGTAAGTCTCACATAGCCTCCATGAAGGAAATACTATCCTCATTCAACCAGGTGAAAACCAAGTCTGAGGGCGAAGTGACTTGACTAACCTCACCCAGAGAGGTGACGTGTCTATCATTTCTTTAAATATAAATTCCATCCTAAAAAAATGTGGTATAACAATGTATCATGTATATGCTGAAGTGTTATACAATAATCTAGATAATCAGTGCCTCTGAGAAACAGCCACTGTACAACAGAAAGCATTATTTTCCAAAAACTGGCCTTTAATTAGCACAGATCAAAATGCATGATTTGATCTACAAAACAGGTATGAATGGAATTATCTATTACTATCTATCACATTGAATATTGCCTTACGTGTCTCACAGAGCATCAGGTTGTAAATTCTCTCGACAGCAGATATTTGGATTACACCGATCACATCAGTTTAAATACAAGGCCAAAGGATTCAACGGGTAACTTACCATTAGTCTGAAAGTGTAAATTGATTCATAAAAGTGCTTTAGGGCTTTTAACAAGTGCATATTAAGCTAACAGAATGAGTTGTTTCTTCAGCTCGCAGTAAATAAGGTCAATGTTAAAACATTTTCCAGTTTCAATGGTGTCCAATTAGTGTATTGACTTACCTGGAAGTCTCCAAATTGTTATTTTTAAAACCCAATCTAGTGTAAGCAGTAAGGTCGTAAGGCATGTTAAATAGCTGTTAGCTTTGTGAATTCTCTCCAGCAACAGGGCTTTTCTGCCACAAAATTTTTAAAGTTCAAAGCAGTTGTAATAAATATCAAGAACCTTCGTTGTCTCTAAAGTGATTACAACTCAGCAAAGTCCAAATTAATTTGTTTCCTTGAAGAGGGACAGTCGTGCTTGGTATTTGGCTTCTTATGGACACAGTGAACATGGATAACTAGATGTTCTGTTTAACGTATGAATTACTTGCCTGTATATCCAGGTGCACAAATACACGTTGCATTTAGACCTTCGCTGTCACAAGTGCCACCGTTCTGACAGTTGATGTTAACACAAGGATCTTTGTATAATTCACAGTGCCTTCCTGAAAAGGTAAAATTAGTAATTACCATTAAATGGCCTATACTGACAGCATGAAATCAGCACGTGCGATAACTTTTAACTTCAGCTGGATTAGCACAATATGTGCAGCCTCCAAACCTGTCCTATTAGGCTAATGTCATAAGACCAGAGCCATATATTTTATGGAGGTGAAACTTTTTACACATCTACCTCCTCTCTGCTCTTCCAACCCACTGAGGCTCTGGGATGAGAGAGGGAGGGCAATTTCTGCTAACAAGAACTGCTGGAGTATCTATGAAAAAACAAAGGTATAATAAAGCATAATTTGATCAGCTATCTAATATTATTCAATAAAATGTAAACATTAACTGTCTTCAGTAAGAATTTTATGTAATAACTTCTTTAATAATATACATATGCATTTTAATGCCTCTCATTGACTTTTGCAAGAAACTGAGTATAACTAAGGTAATAAGAAGATAAATCAATTTATTCAAATTCATTGCTAAAAGTAAATAATTGGGCTGCTCAACTTCATGCCACTACCTTCACTCTTTCATTCTCAGGTGTGAATTCAGCAGCGTCACCTTGCAGAAGACAGTGCAAGCCACGGCTGCCACAGAGAACATAAAGCACAGGAGATTCCCACCTGGGGATGGGAAGAGAGGCTCTACTGCCACTGCTACAACCATAATTTTCTCTGGATTGACTTTTCAGATAAAACTAGAATAATCAATACATGAATGATCTAATCAGTGCATGGATGGCACTGAAACACACACCCAAAAAAATGTACATATATGAATAGTGAATGATTGGTGGGACTTCATTTATAATGCAGCTACTACAGTGAAATTAGCTTGCATTCAAAATAACTACTTAAATGTATCCATTAATGTAAGTTTCAAGTCTAAATCTAAGTCTTATTAGCATTTTTTGCTTGGGAATGAATCCAAAGGGACCACTTAGCTAAAAACCTAAGTTATCTTCAAGTTTTCCCATTCTTATACTTTTTACAAGAATTTCAACAAACTGAAGAGCAGGACAGGATTCTGAATGCTTCCATGTGATAACACTTACAAATTACAAACACATTTTTCACTTTTTAAGGTGGTACATGTTTCTAAATCCTTACTGTCCTGCAAATTGTAAAGATGCATAGTCAATAGAAGCATTAACTCATATTGTTTATTATGTATAAAAACTGCAGTACAGCTTTGGCATCAGGAAAATGTTTCTAACCATGAGGTAGTGAATGACAGTGAAGGAATTGTGCTGCTGTGGAGATCACAGAACGTGCAATGATGGAGGACCGGAAGAGATTAGACAGATGCATGTGAAAAGCAGACACACCGCTGATCCTGCCTTACTCCTTTCCAACCTCTCTCTTGAATACCAATTGTGCTGCACTGGAATTGAGCAGTTTGTAAAATTGAACTTGGAGTGTTTGAGACACAGAACTATACAGAGGTAAAATTAGTGAGAAAATAGAGTCTTTACAGAAAAGAGTATGAGAAAGAAAAATCAATACAGAAAAGGAAGAAATGGGACACGATGTATCAGATGTATCTATAAAAGCAAATTGATTTTACAAGCGAAAAATTAAACGAACGCACTTAGTTCTCTAGTGTTCAACACTGCATTTACGCACAGCAATGCAAGCTTACAGGAGTTATGTAAAAACAATCATCTCAAATTAATAGTGATAATTTCAAAAATACATAAAAGCAATTTTTTGTAAATATGTATGGTTTTTATATATATGTATAGACACATGCGTACTCAGTTGCCACAGACCTGCTGAAATCTTTTTTGGTCAGTCTGTCAGTAACAAAAAGGCAGCGCACTCTAGTTTGGGCATCTGAATACTGAATACTTTAAGCACTGAATACTCTGAGTACTGGAATGAAGAAAGCTCAGTAATGAGCAAAAACTGCTGACTGGGCCAGGTCCTCTGCTCTCATTTAAAGCAAAATGTGCTGCGCACACAGTGCTTTCAGCTGCACGTACAGGTCGGGTGAGAACAGAACATAAAGTCATAACATTATGGTTAAGTGCTCTTTAAACTGTCATGAAAAGCTGGGGGTCATTTCCTCACTGAGCTTCTGAAATGATGAATTCTGTATCTATGGTCAAAGAGCAGTGCAATCACCAGCATGAAATACACATTTAGCCTCAACCAGACGTTAAGTGAGTGTTACTTATCAACACAGATAAGGATTGATATGCTTAATGAGAAAATGCTGGGGTAATGTTCCCTAAAACATAGTCATTCAATGCGAAATATATATATTTTTTTAATGCTAATAACCTACAAAATTACATTAAAAATGTTCTTGCAGCATGATTTGAAACAGAATACACAAAGTATCATTTCAGCCCTCCACAGAGGGCCACGTCACAGAGAGCTGGTATGTGCTACTCTGCGCAAGGCAGCAATCCACTGCTGTGTATAGCAAGACACATACTTTTCTGCTCTACTTTACAAATTACTTAAGAAATGCAAAGACTCATTCCATTTGAACGTATCTAGGAATGGCTGCAGTTAACATAGGAAAGCAGTCACAGACCTGCTACTGGCTCTGGGCTTTATGGACTTCTGAATGAACAATCGACATAAAACTTCCAGTTTTAGTCCTTTGTGCTAATCTGTTTCACATACTATTTTATTACTATGTTTTTAACTCAATTCACTGGAGAAAATAAATAAAAAAATAATTTGGGAAGCCCTCCACTTAATGGTTCCTAACAACTACTGATGAAGAATTTTATTTAACAGCTTTATTTTCTATTAAAAACGCATCACTTTCTAACATATCTTAAAAACAGTAGGAAAAAAGTACACCTAAGAAGAACAGAGATGCCATTTGTCCTCAGACAGGGACATGCATTCGTCACCAACCAGCTAAATCTGAATGACTCAGTTGAATAAAGATTGTGGGATCAAGACCTACATTGAAGTTTGTTTCTGTTAATTTTAGACGTGAGATTTATTTCTGCTCAATGGAGGATATCTCTGTTTGTAACAAAACCTACAATAACAAATACATGGAACAATTAAAAAAAACAAGAGGCAAACCCCATCCTACCTTCATATTCAGCCAGGCACACACACTCGTAGCTGTTGACGAGGTCTCTGCAGGTGGCTCCGTTCTGGCAGGGTGCAGAAAGGCATTCGTTATATTCTTCTTCACAGTAAAGGCCATGGTAACCTAAATCACAAAAGGAAATAAAATAAGCTATGAACATCCCAGTAGAAATTAACAATTAAGCAACTATGGACTGTGGGCAGATGCTTGCTAATTGAAATACACTGTGCAGACAGAGATATATGTTAAAAACATTGATTTTAGGGACTCCCCAGGTGAAATTACAAAAAAAATCTGGGAAGCACAATGTTCTGAGAGAAGCCCCAGCCACTGCCCCTGCGACAAACCACAGTGAGGCCGTAAACGCCGAAGCAGGTGACCAAGCCCACTAGGAACAAGGTGAATAACCACACTCCCATTGTAAAAAGGAATAAACTAATACCGACGTATCTCCCAGCTTCCTCGGATCCTTGCAACAAAGACACCTTTTATCTAAGTGGTGACAGTATAACAGTAGTTAGAATGACAATGGATTTTAACTTTAATTCTGTACAGTGTCAAAACACTGTAGAAATGTTAAGATACTTAATTTTTACAGTATTCCCAAGCTGTAGGCAGGTATTATGGTCTGACTATGCAGAAAAAGAATATAGGAGAGCACAGAAAAACTGAGACCTACTAATGGCCACCGAGTCATTCGCATCATGAGGTAAGAAATAAGGAGTTCATCCACTTGAAAAAGCACTTTTCTCATTATTTAGTGTGTCATACAATCATCAGTCTTAACAGTAGTTGAAATTACTGTCTAGATATATCTAGATCTAGATATATCTATCTGTATCAGGTCAAAGTAGTATCTACTTACACTAAGTAACAGCATAAATTAGTGTAGTGTAGCAGCAGAAATAAACTAGCTGTAATGCTAAAATATGTTTGCCTGATTATATTGTTACTTGGTATTAAATATGAAGAATCATAAGCCTAGTCATTCTGAAGACTATTATATTTGATACCAAGAAGCTTATTTAATTCTTCTTTAACAGACACAGGTTATATTTTTGTCAAGGGAAAGCTTCCTCTCTTCTTTCCTTTTATTTCCTTTTCTTTCTTTTTTTATTTTTCTTTCTTAAGGTAGGGGCTTTCCAACTCCAGAAGCAATGCCTAAATGTATAGGCAATAACTAAATCAACAAGAAAAAAAAGAAAGTAGATTGGTCATAATGCTTAGTAAGTACAAACAACACATTTAAATGCACCATAAGCACTGCACTCTCCCTGACAGATGAGCATTAGCACAGAATTGTAAAAATACTACTGTGTTTGACCAACGAAAAAAGTACAAGGCAATTTACTTGAGTCTTTCTAAATAGTCTCTCCCTTCTTTGGCGGCACAGGGAGTGCTTCATAATTAGCCAAATTACCTTTAGGGGAGGGTTCAGAAGTTCATATATTAAACAAAATATGTTCTTACCTTTTTGAAAGTACAAATACAAATAGTACAAATATTTCTACTAAAACATGCATCTTTCATAATATTTACCCCCTTCCTGGAAATTACAGCCAATAAATGAGTGACCAGACTTTTGCATTGTCTACATCTCTTTAGCCACTAGCTACGTGCTGCTAATAACTGCAACTCAGAGCACGTGGTGAGGCATCACACAGCCTACCTCGCTCTCAAACAAATCAAATCCATAATTGACTGGATATTTAATGCAAATTAGTGATTCAGATGTTTTAGTAAAAGGTTTGGCTTCATGAAACTATAGCACCATCTCTTCTTTACCCACCCATGAAAAGATAAGGGTAGAAATTCTAGCCCATGCTATTGTCCACAGAGTAATGCCACAGACACTTTGTACACAGTGGTTATTGCACACTTTTTCCTGTTGCTATTTATAATATTTGCCTGGTACTGAAAATAGTGTAGACTAGGAAAATTTTTATCTGTTTTAAATAAAATCTTGCCTCTATTTGTCAGCTTTGCTCAACATTCTTGAAATTTTATTCTGACAAAAGTCTATAGTACACATTTTAAAAAGCAGTTTCAAATATGCGTTCACATTAAAAACATGTTTGACAAAGAATAGTCATACAGAGAAGATGTCAGGGTATGTTAACCGTACATAAGGACACTCATCCCACACCACTACTGTGGATTAATTTTTGTTAAATCTGTTAAATATTTAACCTTCTTCATCATAGCAGTTACCCCTCTCAACCTCCTATTAGTGTGATATAATACCATGAAGATGTACTTGTAATCTACAATGTAATACCATGCATCGGAAAGGTGTTTATATGCTTTTTAAAATCTTGATTTATTCATTTCTTATAGCTATAAAAGCAATAGATGAACGAGCACACAATGAATACAGATGCCATGAGAATGAATAAAGAGGCCTAAAATACAAAGCATAGATTCTGCAGTATGATTTTATTTCTTCAGATAATCTCTATTTAGTAGCAAAACTTATAGACATGAAATGAGGGTATCTTTCATGAACAAGGGAACAAAGAGAGGGGCAAATGCTCATCTTAGTAAGTGGTAATCTATAGTCACTCTCCTGGTCTAGATTTTCCCCTAAATTCTCACAGAACCATGGAAAATGGACAAATGTCACCTCCAGACACCATTTCCATCCCCGCCTCCCCCTCTCTCTTCTCTAATGGATAATTCAAAATAAAACTGTATGAAGACACAACAGAAGTTAGTACTACACAAGAGGTGCGTGCAATATTATCCATTTGATTTTGCACAAAAATACCTTTTCATAGTAAATAAGTTGGTCTAGCAGCTTATTAAGAAGCTTACGATGTTGGGAAATATATCCTTATGTAGTGACATCTGTAGCCAACATACAAATCACCAAAATCAGAAAACTTAAAAGAAAAACGTATGGGAATTCCCTGTGTTGAACACAGATGTAACTAGATATTTTGGGCGGGGGGGGGGGGAAGAAAGCAAGTTTTCCACGTGTTACACAATTCTCGCCTTTCCAAGGGAGATGAGGGGAAATTTGTGACCGAATAGATGTCTGCTTTCCGAAATCAATCCGAACTATATCTGGGCCGGAGGCGGTCCAGGACGAGGGAGAGCTGTGTCGTGTCTCCACGAGAGGGCAGGTCTGGCCCACGCACTGTCTCGCCCTTACCGCCCGCGCCCCGCTGCCCCGATTTCAAATTATACTGATATACAATCCATGTATTATGCCGAATTCATACATATATCCTCAAAAAGACTACGTAAATAGTTTTTGTTTTTTCATGAAAGAATTTAGATGGAAAGAGGAGAATTTGTTGTAGACAACTGCAGGATAACAGACTCCAGCGTAGTTGCTTCCTCTCTTGCTAGTAACGTCATGATTCTGCTGCTTTCAGTTCACAAGCAATGCCAAATACAGCTATTTGCATCTTTTGTGGTATAACATTTCGGTGGACATATTCAGAAAGAAGCAAACAATACCTACGTTAACAACCTTTCTCCGGCTGGCTCTGTCCTGAGCAGGGAAAAAGCCACACTGGGCATTGCAGGCAAAAAAGGCAACTAATATTATTAGAGATTTTTTTCCCCCAGGACATTATAAGTCAGGTATGCCTTCAATAACAGCACCTTCATGAACTCAAGCAGAACTTGCCTGGTGTGCTCCCTTCAGACCGGGGAATGGATAGGGAACCTAAAAAAACCCACCCTTAAAATAGACATGTCCCTATGTTACCTCTTCTCACTCTACGTAACTGTCCTTCTGCTACTGGTCTTCACAAAAGCAGGGACAGATCTGTTGCCACTCTCCTCTGGATTCCCAAGTCTGTCTTTTTCTTAAGCAACAGGGAGGCTGCCTTGAAGAGGCCATGATACTGGCCAGATGCTCTCTGGCATGGTCTTCAGACAGCTACACGCCGAGATGCGCTCTCTTTGCACATGGCTATGTTAAAAACTGCAAAGGGAGAAAACACGAAAGGGAAGACACAATCTGTGTCACGCAGGCTGATGAGGAGAAGCCATGGGTTTATGTCAAAGCTTTCGAGAGCAGTTGACAGAGCAAAAGACACAGCAGGGCTTGTCACTGTCTTGAGAACATCTGCACTATCGGGTTAACAAAAGAGAGAGGGAGAAGCTTACTGTTCCCTTTATAAATCAATAAAGAACAAAGTTGAAAGCTTTTGAGGCTTTCTTAAACACTAGCTCTTCAACAGTGATTCCCTGGGCTTAACCACACTTAACGCTTCAGCAAATCAAGGCAGCAGGACAAAACCCCCATCTTTATGGGAAGGCATAATGGGACACAACGTGAGAGAGCTCTGTTTTGCAGGGAACAGCATCAGCTCATATATGGCTGCTCACTAACACAGTTGCACATTATATAGCCAAGAAATAAATGTATTCAGTTAAAGTCTGAGCTTGTATAGCAATTAAATGAGAGAGAGAAGAGCTGCTCCAGATGGCAGGATGGTAGGAAGGCATGCTTACCAGCCATGGCCAGATTGCATGGAGGGTTGTCTTAACATAGAAGTGGAAACAAGATGAGGAAACAGAGGCAATAAAGGGCTCACAGACAGTCTGGAACTGGAATTAACCTACAGTCACTTCTGCCAGAGCTTGCATTTCCTGCCCCAGTTCCAAAATGTGGGAAGGAAAGAGACAGAGAAAAGAAAAATTGCTGCTACAGACAAATGTTGGACTTGCCTCTGCAAAGGCACTGAGATAAACCTACGCTTCCATAACCATCTATTAAGCTATGTGAGGAAAAAGTCAAGTGCAGAGGAAACCATACTCCACAGTACTACTTCTGAAATTGCCACTACTCTTCATATCCTGTGGAATTTTTTGACACTCCTTTTTTTTCCCTTCAATGTTCTATATGTGCTACCATATATATTTATAGAGTAGAGGGCAGGTGTTAATGTCTGTACATGTGCTTTGCAGTTTCAAACTCCGTACCCCCATGACTTTAAGAAAGCCAAACACAAAACTTTGCCACGATATTAAGTTATTCCATTTCTAGATACATGTCTTTGCTTTGAGTCAGGCAAAATTAAAAAGAATATATTAACTATTGGAAATTGAAATTGATAACAGCAGGTCTATTAAAGTAACAGAGTGTAAAGAAGGGAAAAGGTTTAAGAGCAGGAAGAAACTGCTTTGGGACTCAGGGACTAAATAAATGGGCCAGGTGATAAGTATGAATAATTTGGGCATGTAAGCATATATTAAAGATTTAAAGGTAAAATTTCATGTGCAATTGAAAAATCACACACAATACAAATCAGGTATTGTTGCATAGGCTTTTGAATTCTTCAGAGCCCTCTCAGCAGATGTTTGAAAAAGAAGTATATTCAACTTAGAAGTAAATAACATATTTTTTCCGTTCTGGAAATGGGAACATTCAAAAGCATTAGACTCCTTTCCAAGTTAACTTACACAAATTAGCTTTTCTATACAAGCTATTAGATGATGCAGGTTATCCATAATAACGCTCACAACAACAGCCAAAACACACCAAAAAAATTACTAGTAAATACCTGGTTGTGTGTGTTCCACAAATTGTGCAGATATGTAATTATAATAACTATCATTTATCATTCTTCAAATCTGTACACTGGCCAAAAAAGCATGGAAACCAAATTGCCTAGCAAGCAAGGAGACTTTCACAGACAAATTCCTCCCTCGTTTAATTTTTGAGGCAGAAATAACACAGATGAAAATCCAGCTGACACTATGCCTGCTAGTAGAAATAGTGTGTAAAGGAAGGATGGCATTCAGGTCACACATATAAGTAAAACTCTGCAGTGCTTTGCTTCTGTAATAAGAAATTATTCCCTCTGTCAAATACCTCAAAAAAAGGAACACGGCATCCTAGAACTGAACAATAAAAAAAAGTTTTTAAAGTAGTCACGAAATTTTTTAGAGCAGTATGTTTCAGATACACCATATAACCAATACAGAAGGGATTTCTAAATTGTCAATTAATAAACTTACCATTAATATATCTTTTAAAAATAATGTATATGAATTCAGGGACATGTCTGAAAAGGAAAGACTCCTGTACAAAGCAGTCGGTAGTCTAGGAGCTGGCACACTGGTACTGAGAGCCTGCAAGCCAGAAAGCCTCGGGGTCAAGTAGCAGAAATAATTTCTTTCCTACTAATGTATGCTTATATCTTTATATATTTCTGTATGGTTATTATTAGCCCTTGACAATGTTACAAAACTGCATACAAATTTTATTCATCCATTTTACAAGTAATTTTAACAGAGACTGTCAAAGTCTCTGCAGGTAAAATTGTAAATAGAATCCAGCTTTTTAATATATCAGAGATATGACTCATTCACTCTATCAAACTGCTTTTTGATGAAGAAACAAAGAATGTGTGCAAGGCTATATGTGTATGTGACTATAGGCCATGCTCCCTAGTCACTACACTAGGGGTTTCTTAGGAACTGGAACATAGGAATCCTCAAGTTTAATTGATCATCTGCCTTACATGCAATAATTACTCAAGCCACTGCCAAAGTGCTTATTATGATGCCTTCTAAACGCTGATCTACAAAGAAGTTGATTTCCATTTATCTACTATGCCTTTAACTCATGAGGAAAAACTCTGAAGATAATTGGTCCAAATCCTGCTACTAAGATTTTTTAAACAAATTTAAAAATCCTATAACCCATGGTAGGTTACCTATGAATGTAACCTATGTTACATTCATAACAATGAAAAGGCATAACCAAAGAAAACAAACAATTCTGACTATTCCTACCTTACTACCACTTAGGTGCAGCTCTTTAATGGTCTTTTGAAATGAGTTATTCAAGTTTTTAAATTATTGACAGATTAGTTACAAACTCTCACAATTTGGTCTTTAGTTCCACTTTGATATGAAGCAAGTAATATTCTTTGTAGAGGGAAGTCCTTCTAAAATGGTGAAGTTCAGAACAGTCTACAAAGCTTTTTGGAAAGAAGAAATTGGTTTTTTAAATGCTTCCCATTAAATTTCACACGTGGAGCAACACAAAATGGTTCAATTAAACAAGTACCATATATGGTCTTGGATGCATCCTCTAAGGCTTCTCATTTGGCTAATTTTTAAGTGCACAAATATTACTTAAATAAAAATAAGTTTCCATAATACAAGACAGGTGAGACTACTTTTATGTCCTGTGTGACACAGAATTAATTTGAACAAACCTAACCAACAACTTCTAATCAAGTTTAGGTGACAAATTTCAGAAAAATAGCTTTTACTTGTCCAAGAGTATTTAACTAGCTTTTTGGTTTTTGAACCACAAGCAAGTAACATGCTGAAGAGCAGGAAAATTTCCCTGGTTTACTTGGAAAAAGAAATAGCTAATTTTTCCCTACCATGGACGACTTGGGAAAGGGCACTCAGGCTGGACAGCTCCCGATAGTCCAGTTTGGAAATCCGATCCCTTTTTATACCAGAAATTTAGAAGAAATATTTTTTACACTAATTGGGAAACTCAGGTTTCTGTTGACTTGATGTATCTTCCCATCGCTTATACAAGGGTAGAATATCTCTTTTTGTGTTTTGATTTCTACAATTCAAAGCATTTGAATCCTGACAATTCTTTTCAGAAACTCCCAGAGCGTACACAGCATTGGTACTCTTAAAAAAAGGCTCTTCATCAACCTCTGGTTTTTTCAGTCAACTGTGATTTCAGTCATACATTAAAAACCACTTAAAGATCAAAAACATATTAATATGTTTTGCTCATTTTCCTTGTTGCCCATCATTAGGCAGCTCCTCATCTCAATAGTTTCTCCATTCTGCCAAGAATTTTCTTGACCGTGTCGTAACTGCTTGTACCCTTCAATAGCTAGAAAAACAGCAGTTTTCTGTTATGAATCTGACCAAGTTCTCAAAATACTTGCTAGCTAATCAAGGAAAAGGTTGATGCTGCCAAGTAACTCTCATATTCCTATCTGCAGACTGCTTTTTTTCCTTTCTTCCCAGATATTTTTTTTTAACTTCAAAACTCTTTTTCCTGTTCACTCCCTCTGCCATTTAGTCCTTCTTGGGGCTGGGTGAGGAGAATAATATCCAAAATGAAGGGGTAAATATTAAACTATTAAATTCTCAGTTCTAAAAATGAATTAGGAAAACAGCAGATGGCAATTTCAACTACCTGCAATCAAAAAGATATTTTGTCAGATGTGGAACTAATTATCAACTGATATGAATTCTAGTTTGTGCTCTCGATAAGACAGGATATGCTAGCTCTATTTAAATATGATTAGGCATGTTGCTCTTCATCTCAATACCCAATCCTTTTCTCTAAGTATTCCTCTACTATGCAAATGAACAGCAAAGCAATTAAACACTTCAAAAAGGAAGACTGGAAATCTGTAATGAAAGAATTATCATCTTCTCCTCCTGAAATACATGAAACAAACCACATGTTAGGAAATACTATTCTGCATTACATAATGTCATTCTTCTGTTCAGATGAAAACTGCCCACACCATTCACGGAAACATCTGAGCAGAAAACTTTTGAGGTCACAAACATGTGGATCTATCTTGCCACAAAAAACTACCTACCCTCTGGTTTCTGAACAGTTGTAAGCAGAAGAATTAAGGATGCTTCCTGAAAAACTGTCCATACAATGGAAGGTTTTGTTTGGGTTTTTTTTTTTTATATAATACATACATTAGTACATCTCAATGGTTAAAGTTCTTACATGAGATTTTTATAATCCTGTATGTATAAATTCACATCTGTTGGGCAACAAATGAATTATGAGATAGCAGTACTATGGTATTGCCTGTATTTTACTTTCATATTTTTCTCCTTTATAAAGATGTAGGTAATTTAATTATAAATCTGTCAAATCCAAAGTATAAATTTCTACTAGCATCTGTTTAATTCTGAGTATCACTCCAAAAAACCAACTTCTGATGGTCCTTTCCATGTCTCTAAATAGCAGTGATTAATTCTGCCACCTTCTAAAAATTCTGCTTTAGTAGATTTCATTACAAGCTCCCCATATCCACAAATAAAACTAATCCATTCTGGTGGAGAAACAACTCAATGCAGAATGCACAGAAGGTTAGTGTTTTCTATACCTGCTAAACTCAGACTTATCAGAATCAATGCAAGAAAACTAAACCATCTAGAAAAGTTAGGACCGCTCACTGAATTGAATTTCAAAAATTGCCTTTTTTCAACAGGCTTTATAAAACGTCATCAGAACAGACTTTCCTGTTATAACATGTTCTGTATCAGGATAATTTTATTACATATGCACAAACTTTGTAACTGCACTAAGTACTATATAACCAGTTGTCTAACATATTACTGAAAGCATCATCATTCCAAAAATCAAAACACACTGTAAGAAGAAACTTTCAATAAAACTGTGAAACAACACAACCACGTTGTGGTGTGTTACTCAGGATGGCATATATCCATGAGAATCTTGCTACACAACGTGACACCTTATGCAGAGGTATCTGTAATGCTGAAAGCCATTCTTCCAACATTTATTGATATAATGAGTGATAGCTTATTTTCAAAACCCAATCCATTATTCCTACAAAGTGATAAATGCTTTCATCCTTAAGCAGTTTCAAACTTTACTCTCAACATCTGGAATTCCCTTGAAGATCACATGCATCATTTACTGAAAACAATGCTTTGAAGTGCGCACTCAATATCCAATCCAAGACAAAGACATTAGCTGGTATCAAATGAGACGCCAGTTTTATAGGCTACAGAATCTTAGATAAAAGCACAGTCTTCGAGGAAATTAGGAGAGTTTTCTACGTGTCACCTTGCTCTAAAGCCATAAGAAGCAGAAGCAGCAAGCAGTGACATCTTTCTTCCTCCAAATGCCAACAATGCATGGAAGTCAAATTAAAGAGTTATTTTACTTTCTTTTTGTCCTAAGCCTCACTATCCTAATCTGAGGTGTACTAGGAACAGATCGTGGGCTTTTTTCTTGGAAGGAAAAGGAGAAATTTCATTTTGGAAGAGAATGAAGGTGACTACTTCCTATGCACAGGACAAAAAGAAAACATCAGGATGTGGCATGTACTAATATTCAGACTTATCACCTATAGGAGTGCGTGCCTACTTCAGGCAAAACCTTTGCAATTGGTAGGATACCTCCACATCCTGCTAACCGAGAAGGAAGGAAAAAGTGTGGGGGAATTCCAACTGGTTTCCCACAGGCAGGGCAAACAGCAGGAACTCCGGAGAACAACATGCGTGTCGCAGCGATACGTAGATGTAGAGCTACTAACTATCTAATATCACTCCTTAGCTTATCCCTTGTACACTAGGGATTTATTTTCACCCTAACTTCTGCAGTTTTCAAGTTTATAGCTTTATAGGAATAGACTTTTTAAAAGTGTCAAAATTATTCACATAAAAACAAAGATTCTTGGTTTTCACTCTGTAAGTGCTTAAGCAGTAGTGGATGTGCAGCACATGATATCATTCATTCTGACTGCTACTTCACCTATTGATTACCATTCCTAAAATGTAAAAAGGGAGCTATAAGCACCCCGATATTCTGTTACATTGGTACAATGAAGCAAAAAAACTAGAGCTAAGCAAAATACAACCCAGACACCGTGCACTGTTAGGCTCTATTATCAAACATTTACCAGCTGAGTCTACTAGCTATGCTCACCTAAACAGTATCACTGGAACTTCTGAAAAGAGATAACTTGTGTAAACATGGATGGCAGAACTAAACCCTTTGGGGTAATGAATTCTTTTTTTCCTTCTCTACTGTTGTTCAACCACCTTGTTTGTTTCCACGCCTTCCCAAATGATCGGTGTCACATTTTCCATTCTCTCTACCAAATTTTGTAATTTCAATGACAATGATACCTCGCCTTAAAAAGATTTATCCTGCAGACTACGGTTTCATAATAGAACTGTAGATATCAGCTAAGCCATATGGATGTCACTGGGTATTTTCAGTGCTCACACAGCAATTTTTTACTTTCTAAATGTAATGTGTAGATTCCTATCATTACTCTAAACAGAGAGAACATCTGCTCAATGTGTTTTATATACGGAAAAGAAAGAAGGAAGTATATACTGGACTCTACATATAAAAATATTAGATTTACAAAACAAGTAACTGGTACAAACCAGGGATACAGAGGCATTTGTAGCTGGTTCCAACACTGCGACAAATGCCGTGTGCACAAGGATTCAGAGCGCAGAAGTCAATCAGCTGAGCACACGTAGGTCCTGTAAATCCAGGACTACAGCTGCAGGAGAAGGCAAGTCTATCTGCATAACAGGTTCCGTTGTTCTGGCAGGGAGATGACGCACAAGGGTCTATTTTGTCTTCACAAGAGGTTCCTAAAAACCCTAAAAGAAATAAATTATTTTGGTATGCATACATGCCAAACATTCTGGTATGCATACAATTTTAATAACTAAAGCAAGTTACAAGTAAGCCATTGACATATCTATCCAATTTTTTGATTCTATGAAAATTACAAAAATATAGACTTTCTATCTATATGAAACTCTCATTTTACCCATTAACATTGTACAATACAAGCTGTTTCAGGTAGAATCATACTATCATATGATGAAGGCAGTGAAGCGCAAAAATATTGAATTTGACAGTGCTTATCCACTTTACAAAACGTATCCAGCTAGAAAAGCAGAAGACATTTTCTAAAGATCAGGAACAGACTAACCTGGAAAAAAAGAGAAAAGCCAAAACTTACCTTTTTTTAATTTTTCTTAATGTGTTTTTAAGAATAACAGCCTCTAAAGCAGCACATGCATTTACTTGAGCTTCAATTTAAAAGATTACTTTTTACAAGAACATAGTTCTTACTAGAAGTAGAGACAATGATTTATAGAAGCAACGCCACATAAAAATTAAAGAAAAGGATACCCTTGCAAGGGAGTTGCTTTGGTGAGATTTAGAAAATAATAACATTTAAACAAATTGCAGTATACTAACTATAGTTTTTAGCACATACACATACAACACATGTATAGCAATGTGAGGCGTGGTTATTGTACCGAAAGCAAGTCAGAAAAGAATATTCAAATTCTTGCACCCCTCCAAATGAAAAAGCAAATTTTCCTTTTGATTCAAGTATTTCCTGATGAGTATTTAGTCCATTTGTACAGACCACCACTTTTCAGGCTCAAAATTCCCTGGAAGATCTTGCATTGTAGAACAGCTCTTAAAATTACAATACACTAATCACTGGGAATGAGAAATTAGGAGCAAATCAGGTCAGCCTCTACTCAAGACCCTTCAAGCCAGCATTACTGGTCTGCTGCAACAGAAAGTGTAAACCCCTGCGGTTGTGTCACTCTAAAAGACAAAGAGACCACATTGCCACTGCTACCCAGGAGACTGGAGCAACATTTCAGGCACCAAAGAAAATAAGTAAATGCATTAAATACTATTATAGGATTTGAAAAATACTTAATCAGAAAGACAAATTTTATAAAAAACCCAAAACACAACAACAAAAAAACCCCCACAAACCACAAAATGTGCCTGATAGAGAGAGAAAGGATCAAGATGGAAGAGAAGTCTCTGTTATGCAGCAACCTGCCAACAACTCAGAGCATGAAAACAATGACAGGTGACACTTTGGATTAACACTCAATATTGAAATCTTAGCCCTGATGGAATGAAGCAGATTTTTGGCCTTACTTCTATATTTTTTTGTATCTATAAAGTCCTGCTGCTGGATTAAAAGCAGATGATGTATTAGAACCGAACACCTATATTGTATAAAGCTTATGGTGAATACCAAAAGTGAGACCAAATACCACATTCAGTATATACTTTACAGCATCTCATTATCTTTTACTGACTCAGTAAATATTTTTGTTCTAAACAACGACACTCCACATTTCAAGCAAGGTACAATTCACCAGGAAATACTTTTCAGTTATTTTTGACAGATATGTTACTTTTAGGACATTTTGATTTTCTTTCTTATCTAATTATTCA
Organism: Chionis minor; assembly: GCA_013398295.1. Taxonomy (NCBI): domain Eukaryota; kingdom Metazoa; phylum Chordata; class Aves; order Charadriiformes; family Chionidae; genus Chionis; species Chionis minor. Next base: position 197,103 of record VZSF01005930.1, on the reverse strand, counting down.
TGGTCCACATTCATGTGAATTAAATTGTAACTTTGTTTAACTGTAGTTCTGGCACTGTAATCATGGGCAGCAAGACAGGAGTTGGCATTTCTGAAAACAAGTGCATAAGAAATAGATTCATTTACATTTTAAAGCATAACCAAAAAACCCCCAAACATTTACCAAGCGGTTTAAATTCTGTAGTTTGCTCTTGATTTATTAGATTTGTTGAAAACCTGGGCCAGAAAGATCTATCGAACTGAGCACTGTCTGTCAACTTGACTGAGCTCCAAGACTTGAAGAGCGAGTGAGGGCTGAGATAATGATCCCCAAGATGCTAAAGTTTCCAGCATGCGCACACACACACACACACACACACACACACAGAGGACACTAGCAATTAATTTTAAATATCCTAAAAGCTTCCTCAGGGGCACAAACTCCATCTTTTATAGATCCAAAAAAGCTCAGTGAACTCCATCAGAAAGAGAGAGAAAGAGATATTAAACAAAGATGAGTAATCCACACAAAGGGTAGTACAGGGATCTACTCAGAGAATTAACAAAACTTAGATTATTGTAACTAAGAAAAAGATGGAAAGGCCACAACTGTCGTGTGAGTTCCAGACAAAACTAGCATATTTCTGGGCACTGTTGGCAGCAGGATTTTAGGAGCATCCTCAAAATATTAGGTCCTAGACAAATAACAAGCTATGTTTCCCTCAGATGTTCATAAATCTTACACCTCAACTATGGAATGAAAAACAAAGAAAAAACAATACAATAAAAAATTGAACTTAAATTAAAATTTAAAAAATTAAACTTATGGTTTAGCCATAAGTCACTCATCAACAGACCAGGAAAGAAAAGCAGGTCCAGCAGGGCACAGGCTAAGCCCAGGCAAGAGCCTGCTGCCCTCTCCGTTTTGGTGTCCGTGAAGCTCAGATGGCTTCAGGACATTTATCAGGACCACCTGCACACTAGCATTGAAGGAGGAGAGCTTAAAAACAGATACTGTGGAATTCTGTATTAGAGGTCCCTCCTGTAGATGATAACTGCATAACCATCAGAAACTGAAAAGAATGGAAACGCTAAAACCAAGAACCTAATTCCAGCAATGGTTTGCTGACAAATTAAAAAAAACCCTGTACTATTATCATAAAATCCCAGATAGATTTAAAAGAATCCACAAGGACTTTTAACTATTACCAGGAGGAGATCAGCCAATGAGTCTGGTGAAATCTCTACACTAACTCTGAAACAGGATTAAAAAGGATCAAGGAGATCTGAGGTCACACAATGACACTAATGCTGCTTCACTACAACCTTTGCAATAATCTTCCCTACAACGAGAAGCTTACTGGCAGATGGCTAATGTTTCAAGTGACAAAGCACTTCAAGAACATATGCAGGTTTAAAATACACTAAAACATGTTGCCCTTGTGCTATCTTTGACTGTACTGTGAAATGTGTTTAGTTGACTTTGTAAGTTTAAATCTTATGTACGAGTTAAATATCTGGAAATAGTCAAAGCAGCAGTAGTTACGCATCTGAATTGATGATGTATTATTTTGGCATTTCTGAATGCATATTTAAGCCCATATCAGTAAAATTGTTGAAAAAAAAATACTGCAATTAATTTAAAAATCAGATTCAGAGGTGTCTTGATTGAAAACCGAATCAAACGCTGGATTAAAAAAAAAATAAAATCAGGATTATTTATCTGCAGGTAAATATCTCCTGAACTGTTCTTCAGCCACTAGCTAACATGAACTCAGCCCTGCATCTAGGTCATTACTAGTGTAACGAGGACACAACTGAAATGTAAAGACTACTGGTGATTTTAAAGATCTGAATGTAAAATTTAGCAAAGAGATAATGCAGAAGGTAAAGGTAAAAGGTAATATTAGAAAAGATTTATCCTGCTAAAAATCACAATACAATATTAGTGTTTGCATGAATCAGACCATTTGGCTAGTTGTCATGACGAATAAAAGTATTGTCAGGTGATATTCTTCATATATTGTTACAATCCTCCAGGGCAATGACAGAAACTAGATCAGAAAGTGTTTTCAGAGATAGAAAAGCTCTGGATAAAAGCCAGATTTCTCATCATGATAGGATTTTAATTACTTGGCTACTGCAACAAAAAGAGTCATGTACAAATCAAGGAAGTTCAACATTTTCTGAAGATACTGTAGAAGTGGTTTTTATACAGTCTGCGGAACAACCAACTTGCCTGAATGTTATGTGTATTATTATGTGTATTATTTGTAATTCCAAGAATTACACAAATGTGGAAAAATTAAGCCTGTGAATTTCTCGGGCTACGGATTACAAAACCTTTAGATTTGAAATACAGGCATAAATACTAAAAGAAATACAGCAAACTTATTATTTTCCCTAGAAAATTGTTTTATGAGGAAATAAAATATATCTGATGGATTTTAACTGGAGTTCTGTAAAGGGTAAAAAAGATACTCATCACAAGAAAACATGAAATCATTAAAATGTAACTGTAAGATTTTGATTTAAATTCACCCTAGCTAAGCCTTAACAGATAAAGAAGAAGAGAGGATAAACCTGTTAAAGCATTAAGGAGAAGTCTATTAAAAATATGAAGAATTTGGGAAGATGCCAGGTAAAAACATTAGATTAGCAGAAAGTACCAGAAACTAAACAGCCATAAAAATTTTTAATTAACAACAAAATGTTCTTCAGGTAAATTAAACTCTCTTATGGCAATATGAGAAATTCGGCATTCACTAATCACAGTAACCTTGGGAAAACTTCCATATGCAACAGCTGTGTGTCCTAGTTTCTGGGAATCAAGATAATAAATAGGTTTATTGCACATTAACCTAAAGGAGTTAGAATTAAGTCTGCAAGATATAATATAGAAAAAGGCTTTTGCATGAACAACGAAGCCCAGAAAAAGTGAAGACCTTGAAACTTAAATGATTCTTAATCTAGGCAAATAACTTCTGTTCTCCCAGTCAACTAAAATTCACAGTGACAATGTGCATTTTCTAGCTGCTATTGCAAATCAACACATATGAATCACAACTTAGCATCTTCTATGGCTGTCAAACTTTAAACTACAGAAACCACAATAAGAGCATCCATAAACTTGCTGCTTTCCAGTATTTCCAGAATGCACAGGTTTTTCAGGGCAGTTTTGCTCAGCATGTTGCCTAGCTGTATTTACCTCAGCTAGCCAAATCAAATAGTCAATAGTAAAATAAAATTAGTCCTGACATGTGAATTTCAACTCATCTAGATGTGAAACTCCTAATCATAGCATTGTTTTCTCTCTCTTCTTCTACAGGATGGCTATGAAATCCATTATTGCTGACAAGTATTTTTCAAAAATATATTAATCTGAATGAAAATATTTCTGCCACTTGTCAGAGCAAGTGACCTCAGCATAGAGAAAGTAGCAATATCTCAAGAATCCAACCCAGTTTCATGTTGTTAGCCAGCTGAATGCTTGCTATTTTTGTCAGGGATTAATGTCTTCCTATAACACTGAATGTAGTTCATCTGTACACATCATAATGACATTAAAATTGCATGTAACACAACTTCAGAAACATCTTGCAACAGAAGTTTACTTCTTTGTTATAATAACTGATCTACACTTTGCTTACTATTTCAAAACTATGCTTTGTTCAAAACTATTTTCCGCTACGAATTTATTTTAATAATATGTTATAAGCAAAATTAGCAAAGGCTCTCCAAATGTTCAAAATATGTAAAATACATATACACACAAGTACCAAGTATTTCATTCTATCAATTTTTAAAAAAATTGTGTGTGTAAGGAACAACTTGCATTTCCTCTTCACATGATCAGACAATTTCCATACACTTTTTTTGTTTTAACTCGTAACAAATATTTCAATGAATTTAAAAGCTATATTAGTAAGGATAGGTAGTATTTCCAACGTTAAAACATTTACTGTAATTATATTTGCTTATTCCAACCAGCTTTTTGTATATTTTGTTTATTGAATTCCACTTCAGGGTGCTTTGGGAATGTATTTAACTTCTCAGTGATTTAAAGAAAATTAAGAAACTGAATTTCTAAAATTATGAGCAGTACCTCAAATAAAATGAATTAATATTACTGTCAATACAGTACTATGTTACACATTACTAAGTGAAAGAAAATCAGAGGAGATATTTAAAAGTGATATGGATATTTATGGAATCATTCTGAATACAAATTTTAAATATCCATGTTACGTTCACACATATTTACTATACGTAGGTTTTTAGAATGTCTAGAAATTTCTTTGCATATCATTTGAAGGTAATATTGGCCACTGTAAGTATGACATCTCAGACATCCTCTTCACAATAATAGTCAAAATTTTGAACAAATTCTTCAGTCCTTAGTATTACTTAAGCTTCTTCATTATAAATTTGAGTATAAAATCCCATTTTCTCTTTAATACAAGTTGACTCAACTTGCAGTTTATTTTCTGATGTATTTTGAACATTAAAATCTACATCAAAGAAAATGGAATCTGCAAGCATAAAGAAATTTTCTTTATTAAAGGACCCCTAAGACAGTAGAATTGTCTAAAGAATAATCATGAAATGTTCATATCTGATCTAGGCTGTTTTTTCAGTGCCTCGGATCTCACCTTCTGTAAGTTATCACATGCTTCTTCACGAACCGCAGATCTCATTTGTGAAAGAAATGCACAATGCTGGTATCATTCCTCATTGTTTCCACCTCATTCCTTTTTCTGCCATCTTTTTCTCTTCCTTTTGTGATACTTTCCATCTTCTCTTATCCTTTTCTGGCTAATCACATTATATCTCCAGTATTTTAGTTTTTACACGTACGTAAGCTCCTTGGCTACCTTTCCCCCACTGTGCTGAATTAGCAGTACAGAAAGAAAGGCCTCTTCTCAACAAGAAATTACTATTAAGCACAGCAGGAGAATAGCAGTAGAGCAGGAGACTTCACTTAAATTAGAAACCTATCATGGGGTTTTGGTAGGGTTTTTTTTAATATGGAAAATTTGAAGACATGCTAAAAATAGTAAATCTGCAAGTGACTGCATCTGCAATTTTCAATTAACTATCCTTTGTCATATTTACAAAAATAACCAAATCATTTCAAAACCAAACAAAAGCTCTCAAAATATGCCCCTAGGAGAGGATAATGTCTCAAAAGAAGAAAGAATCATGGGAAAGGTAGTAATTAGTAAATTTAGCGTATTTTGTTATATTGACAATATATTTTGTTAAATCACCCCTTTCTTGCCCACCACAAAACATCTGAATTCCTGAGCTCATTGTCATTAGTAGATCTTCCAGAACAAGATGGAAAAGCAACACCTTATTCCCTAAAACGCCCACTCAGCTACTCCAGAGCACTAGGACTGGTCCTTGCAGACAGACTGTGTCACTGCACCGAGGCTCTCCCCTCCTTACGGTGAGGACAGGAGCAGGAAGCACAGCCACCTGCACAGCTACCTAACTTCATGGGAAGCCGCCGCTCTTTGAAACAATGGGAATTAGCAGGGAGTCAGGGAGAACCTTTGGGCGACTGTTGAGTTACCACAGGCTCACTCAAGAAGAGCAACCACGCACACGAGACAGCAATTGCTCCTGTTAAGCTAAGAATCATTTTGTCACATCCAAGGGATTGAGAATCAGGCATGGTGCGTACACCACTATTCTTTCTAGGAGAAATAACCCTGGGCAGTCCAGACAGCGATTCCTGAAACTTTCTATTGCCTCCAAAGGCTTTTTCTATGTTGGAAATAATACAGGGCAATGTACAACAACTGATTCTAACAAGAGCTGCAAATGTATTTGAGTGCCATTTTTTTCTTGTGTTGTCCCAGTGCTTTTTTAAAACATTTATACCATGTGAGCATGTCAGACATATAAATAAGCAATCAGAGTAACAGCTCTTCCCCCAATTCTATCCTCGCTCCATGACATGGCTGCTCCTGGAAACACAGAAATGATATCGGGAGACTAGAACTAGTAACTCTGCACAGAAAGTTTCAAATAGGTGACCCAAAAAACATGTTTGCCTATCAACAAGGTTTCTGAGCAGAGAGGTACTTCTTGAAGTTGCTAAGTAATTGTTTTTCTTTCCTCTGGAAGGGCCAAATAAGCACATTGTTTCTTTAAGGAAAACAACCCAAAAACCAGAAAACCTCAAGACCCCAAGCAGAAAAGGAGCACAGGTTTATAAAACATAATAAGAACAGAAGTGCCAACAAATAGATACCACAATACCAAGAAAATGGTACCAATATGCCCAGAAGGAAAAAGCACAAAGCATATAGCCTAAATACTAAGATAGCAGAATGACAGTGCCAAAATAAGCCTGCTATTAAGCAGAACACACAACAGAAACAACTGGGAACTTATCAAACACAAATACGGACCAGTGGCAAGGAAAGGAACAGAAGACAAATATCCAAGAAACAAAGCAGGCAACAAGACAGCAGGACCAAGTGACCCAACACAGAGCTGGCCAAACGTGAGGAACACTGAGAGAAGTGTGAGTGACTTGGTTCTTTGCAGCAGAAAAGCTGCTGTAACTAAGAACGCTGCACGCCAAGGAGTGGCACATCAGATAACCTCTCCATCGCTCTCTTTGGAGAAAACAGCTCTGGAGGGAGATAAAGGGCAGGTCTTCCTCTCCCATGCTCCAGATCTCCCACAAGGCACAGGGGAATGGCACCAGCTCCCCGCGCAGGAGCGCAGCCACGACCCCGCACAGCGACCTGGGACGAGCGCCCTTCGGCAGGGCACTGAAGAGCTGTGCTGCCAGCGCCGGACCCCCGCCGCGGCACCGCAGCGCACCCACTGCGGGGAACGGGCCATGCGGCCGTCTAGGGACCTCCACCCACCGGTAACCCTGTCCCACGGCCAGCATCCCAAATGGCGGTAGGAAGGAAGTTGAGAGATGGTCAGCATATTGATTACTAGGTCATCAGGAGCAAGCAATGAAGGTATGCCACTCACAAACATGGCCATTTCTAAACCAACCAAAAATCCCAGTAGCTATTTTTCCAAGCATTTATTAAAGAGCATTTCCTGCAAAGCATCCTTAAAGATACTTGAACAGATTTCCTAAGAAAAATGCAAGTAAATTATTGCCCGAGCCTAACATCTAATAGCTTGCTCACTGAATTTTGCTACTAGTTATAGGCAAACAATTTTCAAAATTCTTCCAAATGCAAGATCTGCAGTGATGTCAAAATGTCCGTGTCTGTGTTTCAACACAGCTGTTAAGTGGGTCACTCATTAAAGCGTAACACTCTAGAAAAGCAAGGAATCAGGCTAAAGAAATCACAAATCATCTCCATTATTAAGCAAGTGTATATTACCTAAACACTTATCAAAGACTTCTACCCTTCGAGCAAGCATAAGGTCCTGACAGAATAAAAACAACATCCACAGCTAAAGTAAGAACAGAAATAGAATTAGTTCAAGGTTCTAAACTTAATTATAAATAACTAAGAGAAGGTTTCATAATTGAGAGCGTTCACTCTTGATAATTTTTTTATGAGCAATTTAGGCATCTGCCATTCCTGTCAGTTACGAAAGCATACACTTTAGCATTGTAGTGTCCTCATTTCACATAGTTACATTTACAGTGTGTACCAATGAGAATCACTGAAAGGCTTTCATGTAGAGAAAGAAGTAAGTCCAAATAGAAAGGAGAACAAATTAAAACTTTGGGGGACTGAAATCATTCTTTTACTTTCATATTATTGCTTATACTCATTTTAGCCAACTGACCACTATGCAGAAATATGCAAATACTACAAGTAAGGCACCTTCTCTCACACATTTACTGGACAACACCCTGAGTCTCCTCAGATTCACCTTTCTCACAGTGCTGGAGACTGATTTCTACCATAGAGGTGCCAGAGAATGAGAGAACATTTCTGGACCGCATATACTCTGAAACACTAAGGTCCTACCATACTTTATATACTGTATATATACTGATTATACAAAGATCTCTCATCTGAGGGGGTTTTTTTTTTGCTTACAATTATGGCCTAAGGCACAATTTAAAAAATATTTTAAATATATATATATAAACATAACTGCAAATTTAGACTGAGTACACCCTACAAAACACCAATTTGTATGAGATACTAGATAGGTCTCTGCTGTTTACCTTCTGGGCACTGACAAGTGAATCCATTGATGTTGGACGAGCAGGTACCTCCATTTTGGCATGGCTGCTGGATGCAATGATCAATCTCTGACTGGCACAGCTCTCCGGTGTAACCTACAAAATAGCACACAACATTCAGAAAATGGTGTTTTATCACTAAATGTATTACTAGGTCATTCAAACAGTACCATTAGTTTTCCTGAATAAAATTAACCAAAGAAAGAATAGAATCCAGGACAGTCTTCTAATTTATTACAAAATGAGATTTTTAATTAGAACTTATACTTCACTGGAGAAACATAAATAAGTAGTGGAAATCTAGAGATTATATCAATTGTATTTTACCAGCAGCAATATTCTGACAACACTAGTATAATGTAGGTTAGTGCTGGGTCCTCATATAACCAAAATAGAAGTCATTTTTGGATGATATTCAAATGTATCTTGAATCTCAAGTAAATAATCTTTAACAAGACTTTCAACAAGACTTGACATTATGAATTATTTGTGCATATGCTGAACGACTGTCATTTGCTCTTACTTCTGGGCTTCAGATGGAGTGTTTGTTTTAAGTGGGAGCTGTGAAGAACTGCACAGCACAGTTGCAAACTCTTCCAAATAAGCTCCTGTAAGTTCACAAGCTACAGATTGTGTGTACTGTACTATTTGACCGTAAGTTTGCTTTTTTCCATATGTCTGATGTCTGTAACACATCCCCAAAAAATGAACAAACTTGCAAAATATAATCTAAATGATTAAACACTCCAAACTTTAATTCCTTAACAAATACCACACATTCCCCTTTCTAATTTTTATTTACCTCCACAGAACTATCTCGGATGCATGACTGAAGAAGCAACCACGCAGAGGCATTTTAATTTTTAAATGGAACCCTACATAAAATTGTAAATACCTTCCATAACAAGCATGTTTAACACAATGGCTGGTGTTAAAGAGCAGTAAGCTATGACTAGGTGACATGGTTAATACACTTCTGTGAACAGGTATCTAAGACAGAGACCCCAAGGTGAGATAGAGGACATGCTTTGACTAGAATTTTGCTTATGCAGGGGAGAAAACAGAAAAAGAAAAAATATTCATATTTTGATTAAATATTTTAATGCAATCAAAATTAACATTTAGAAGTCTTTTCAGCAAGCTATTACTTATACTTGTTCCAACCTATTGTCATCGCCATAAAATAGCTCTCAACATAGATTATTATATTTGGAGTTGCCAGAGCACTACTATAGAAAAGGATGTATAAGACTTGTCTCTCTATGTACCTTACTGCTTTTATATGCTGTATTATGATCCCAATTTCTGCAATGCAAAACCTGAGAAAACAAATTTTGTTGAATGTTGTATCTGGATTAATGACCATATATCACCTAAACAGGAGAAAAATAACGAGGTTGAAAACTGGAACTGTGCTCTTGTGAGGTAGCTCCTCTGCACCAGACTGAGGCACTTGGAGGGACATCATCCTCCCTCTGGATAACTAGCAATTTTCAGTAATTCTAATTGGTCTCAAATGAACATAAAATTAACAAAAACAGCAATGAAGTATTATAGAAGACTACATCAACTGATTTATTTCATACATAGGCTTCATATTTTTTCAAGCTCTTACATTCAGCTGATTATTTTTATGAATCATAACACAGTATTGCATATGCTTAACTCATTTAAACAGTTTTCCATCTTCAAAGTGTTACCAAGTTTGTGGAAGCTAAAAATTACCCTGGAATTCAACGTGTATCCAAAAGAATGTTGGCACTGATAGGCATAAATGATCGTGTCGCTCTGAAGCTTGCTACAAGAATCTGACTTCCCGTGATTGTCATTACAGCTTGCGGGAAAACTCATCAGAGAAAATACTTAATGTCAGCTTTAGAAAATAAAGGTCCCATTTTATTATTATCTATAGGGCATGTTTTGTCCATCTGAAAGAGAATATGATTCAGGAATTTCATAGCAAATATGTCGCAAGCGCTACAAATTAAGAGGTGCTAGCAACCACTAGGGGGAGGGGGGGTGGAAGCAGTTTTGAGGTGAGATACACTGTAAGGATCATTGCACCTATTCATTTTGTGCTGATAATTGTCTTCATAACATTTCCTTCTATCAAGATTTGGAAAACATGATCCTATTCACAGAAATGTTTCTGAAACATGAATATGAAGACATTTGTGACAACTAAATACTTATTTACCCTTTTCTTTAGTATTTTTCCATCTGCAAAGAATATTTTTTAGAAATTCATAATTCTATACAACCAGCTAGTTTTCCTGATTGTTTTTTGATGTGTGGGTAGAAATTTGGCGGAAAAGAATTATGGCTAGAAATACAAGCCATTGAAGTTAACAATGATTAAGCCATCTGAATAACATTAGACATTTGCTATTGAAAAGAATTATGAAAGATTATTTTAAAAAACTTAAAAGCTAAACCTAAACATAGTGTGTGGAGGGCGTGGAGCACAACCTTGCAAGTTCCAGAATGTAATAAATGAACTTAATTATATTTGCTTACTGAGGATGTACAGAGGGACTTGATTACACTGTCATTCAGAAGGAAAGCCTTCACATACGGAAAGCAATTAATTTCATTCCATCTATTGTAAGCTTTGTTTTATACCATAAGAAGTAGGAGGAGGTTTGTAGAAGGAAATATTTAGAATTTTGACACAATTTTTTCCTCCCAGTAGGAACTAAGAATTCTTCTAGAGACAAAGAGAAGAAGCAATTATGAAAATAACAAGGCATAAATTATATTTTAAAGAAACAGTTTTTTAATGGAAAGGCTAAAATCGAAAGTTAAGAGACAGTAAAGACATCAATAGAAACATATTATATTTCCAAAATATGTAAAAGAAATACATTTTCTTCAAGAAATTGTCATTAACTTATTCATTATTTCCTTGCATCTCATGGCATCAATTTTTCTACAGTTGTATAAACACTTTAAGAGGCAAGCAATTGAAATGCCTGGCCCTAATAGCAACTCTGTTTTTAACTCATTTTAAAAATACTTTTAAAAATATGTAGAGGCCAAGTTTTAAAAAAATACATAAGCACTTGATGCAGATATCTGGGATCATAACAACTAAAAAAATGCTAGAATTTTTTATCATTACACAAATAAAATAACATTTGCTTTACCAAGGCACTGTAATTTATAACTTACCAAGAGAAGCAGGAACCCTCACAGATTTGTTCTGAGTATAACAATAGCAGTGATACCTTTGGAGTCTTGTACTTAAGTGGGAAGTGTATTTATGATACTCTGCAAAACTTAGCTCTACAACTGGAAAATTTTAAGTTTTCCTAGTGGAAGCACTCTCAGGCTTTACAATAAGCACATGACAATTATCATAAATATTCCCCCTAAAGCTTTTATTTTTTACACAACTAAAGCCAAGAATTTTGAAGTATTTGAAAAATACTTTTTATTAAAATTATATTCCAGTAAAAATATTGATTTCATGAAATTTGCAAAGGTTTCTTTTAGAATCATCCTTGTATTTCTTCTGAGGTAGTGAACTTGAAAAAAAAGAAATTTACCCTAATGGTACTTAATGTAGAACAATAGCTATGCCAATAAAAGTAAACAACACAAAGATAACAAACATACATTTATTTTCTAATTGGAAACTACTCAAAATCCAAAAGACTTCTGAATCAACCATATTCAACATGACAGTAATGGTAGGAACTGTTCAAACATTTGAAGTTTATTTCGCTCTCATCTTTCTCTTCTCATATTTAAATAATTATTTGACTGTATTTACAAATCTTGTTAAAGTGACAGTAGATCCTTCGGCAAATTTATGAAATAGAATAGAGTACACGTGCATAATAACTTCACATCTTATTTTCAGGGCAATATAAATCCAGGTCATTATATAAAAATACAAATATAAATCCATTTCTTGCTGCACATTCGCTATAGTGACCTTAAGCAAAGAGAGAAAAAGTGGAGGTCCTAGAGGCAGAAGGAGTATAATTAATAGGAAACATCTTGGCCTTTGGAGAAAATGAAGGGGCCTTAATAATTTGCCATTGCTGATTTTCTGAACTGCAAAGTTTCAGAAAGGATAGTACATGGCAGCCACATTAAAGCATCACTTGCATCCAGCTGCTTCTGGCTCAGTCATTTTTCAGGCTGGTACTTACACATAGTGTAGTACAGCTACAAGTTTCTCTAGTCTGTGCTGACATGCATTTGGGTAAAGAATAACAATATTCAAATCTTTAAGGGAATATCAGAACACCCACTTTAGATCCTTTAGATCCTGCTTTAGACCAGAAAAAAGGAAGTATTACTACATTAATTTTTTATATGTATTTAATGTGTAGAAATACCCACACAGTATTAAAGCTAGTCATTAACCATTCAGAAACCACCACTAGAAACCTGACAAAACCATTCTTTTCTCCATCTGCTTTTTATGATATAGCTTTTATATTCTGCAGATCTTAGGGCCTATTCTAGAAGCATCTTCATTCTTCCTCCCCCCCCTCCACTTTTCTTTCTTTCTGTTCAGGTAAGTCCCCCTTCTCTCTAATATCAAGTGACCAGTATTATTGAAATGAATGCGCGCAGTAAAATGTTTGTAGGAAACAAAATTAACTATCTGCTACTGATCCTAACCTTAACCAAATTTTATTTGTAAATAATTTTGGTAAGTATAGATTGAAGTAACTGTTCTGTAATGATAATTGAGTTTGGTTTTGAAATGTAAAGTTCAGATAGCAAAGTTTTCTATAATAGCCATTTAGTAAGGTTTTTTCTGTCCGCACGTATCTTTAATTTACCCTCCAGCATATGATCATTGTATTTAGTTTAATTTTAATTTCAGTTAAGATTTCTATATTCATTTGATCACATTTTTAAAGCAAATGTTCTTAAAATAACTTCAGAGAACTCAGACACTTGTTCATTAATCAAACCCACAAATTACTCAGCTTAGTTTATGATTTTTTTAAAAAGTTTTCAAAATTTAAGTCAATTCTGCGGAACAATCTAACAACTGCATAGTGCGGAGAGAATTTTCTTCCATTTGATTGGTGGAACTGAAGAAAAGAGTTTACCGGTTACAATGAAAGCATGTTTATTGGAAGGTTATTTATAAAGTATACGTAAAATCTATACTGAAAAGGAAAAGAACAGATCAAGAAAAAGCTGATGTAAATTAGATGTTCTATTAGTTATGAATAATTCATTCATTAGGTTATGGTTCAGATGTGTGCTTTCAAAGGCATTGTTTACAGATGAAGAATCTTCCACAACCTTTTAAAAACTACCCTTATGTTGTTGTATTTTCCTCTTTTTCTAGTATCTGAAGTTGCACCGCTCACTGCTCTGCAAAAGATATGCACCGAATGGTAAAACAAAAATGCATTATTCAAAGCATAATACAAAACCTACCAGCCGAGCAGCTGCAGGTGAAATTGTTCCCGTCGTGTTTCTGTGCTACATCAGTGCAGGTTGCGTTGTTCTGACAGGGCTGGCTCTGACAAGCGTCAAATTCTTCACACAGGGAACCCTGATACTCTTTCTCACAGTCACAGAAAAACGTTGCCTAAAAACAAACAGGATATGTACTTCACAAGGAATTTTCAAAGATTACGCTTCCACTGAATACTCTACTGAACAAAGATGTTTTTTGTTGTTTTCCTGTTCATAACAACAGTAGCTGCCATAAACACATCAACTGCATAAAGTTACTCTTTGAAATACTAAACCTGCACTAATTCTTCAGCTAGAATTTTTAATGCTCTCAGGGAATTTCATCTAGACAGGGAGGCTGGGATCAGATCCATGATGTCTAAATCACTGTTTAGAATTTTTTCTTCCTTCCATTCCAGAAATATATAGGCTGGAATAATTGTGAGAATAAGTAATGCGCAGATTTACTGCAACAAATGTACAAAGATGCCCCCTTTACGTGACGGGCAGGGCTGGGGTCCCAGAGGCTCCCTTCAGGGGAACTTCAGTAGTGACACACCCCTTCAATGCTGTTAAATTAGGTCGTCTTCTCCATGTATTTGTTACTTTCTCCAAACCTTACTGCTTAATAAAAGATCAAGAACACTAGACCTATTAAACATCTGAAACACCTACAGTAGGCAAGACATGGCACATTTTTGTTAGTAATAAAATAATTAAGATTAGATTTTTTAAAATTGTCAGGTCTCCAAGATTGCCAAGAAAGTCTCAAAGAATGGAAGCAAGGAAAGCATTCTCATCTGTAGTATACATTTAGATCAAATGTCTCGCTTTCTTTGTTCGTTAAACACTAGATGGCAACATCACTCACTCTCAAACATTTCACGGCCAGACCATTAGGGCTGGAACAGCTGTCCCATGCACAAACATTGTAATGCAAAGTACAGAATGTGCATGGAACTGGAAACAAAGAGATGGGGTTAGTATTTTGTCTTCTATTTTTCACTCGTGTTTGCTTCATGTGAATAAACAGCTGTGACCTAAGTAGGAAAGAAAATAATCATCTTCGTACAAATAAAAAACTTTACTTGGTAAAACCCAGATTTTCTTCTTCCTTAAAAATATTACACTGGTAGAGTTTAAACAAGGATTTATACCACACATCTCCACAACTCAAAATGATAGGTATGTTATTTATCTGGAGTGCCGGGAGCGTACGGTCTATACATGCTCTGATATTCGCTCAAGCTTCTTCACAAAAGCGCTACGAATAGCTCACAGGTTAGCAACGACAGGTTTCCAAACAAGGCTGTGGCTCAACAGAAAAGAAAGACAGGCAAGTGAAACACTTACTTTGAAGATAATTCATATAGGCTACATAGGAAAGTGACTAACAGAGTGAAACAGATAATCACTTTTACTTAAGAACTAAACACACCGTAAGTATTTCCGTATTTCCATGTGGCATTGGTGCAAAACACATCAGCACAGGGGTTACTTTGGTCCCTAAAGACAACAGTGATCAGTGGTTCAAAGTTAGCGCTGTCCTCAAGATCTCATACCCTCTGAGCCAGGCAGTACCATTGCACGTGTGCAGGATTAGGACCCAGGTGAAGAGTACACAAGAATGGTGCCTGCAGCTTCCTTCACAGCTGTTCTAACTCTTACTGGTACTAAATTATGGTATTGACTTAAAGTGTTTGTTGTCATTCCTGGGAGTGTTGAGTTTAAACTTAATACAAAATCAAGGTTGCTGCCCGTCTCAGTAACTCACATGTTCCCGATAAACAAAGTGAGATACCATACTGTGAAAAAAAAAGCCATTTTTTCTTAAAAAGGACCAGAATAGAGCATGGGGAAAGACACAGACCATTTAAATGTGTTTCTGTCCTTGCGTATGCACTGAAAATGAGAACAGGCTTATCTACGTCTATCTAATGCTAAAAACATACCTATGCAAGAGAAAAAAGTGTAACCTCCCATCACAGTTAAGTTTGTCAGGACACAGAGCTACCATGTTTGTTAGGTAGGATCAAGTTCATGGTTGTTTTATGCTAGATCTGAGAGTAAGATGCAAAGTACATCACTACCCAAACCGTTCATCAGAGAGGAAGGGAACATCTGTACTGTCCACGTGGACACAGGCAGCATGGCCCCACCTGCACTAAAACCTAATTTTGAAGTAACAGAAGCTGATAATTATAATGTAAGTATTAATATATTTAAACAACGCAACAATCAGTCATTGCTTCAACAATATTAATGAAATAGGAAGTTAAGAAAAGCTGACATAATATTGTTATCTCTCTAAGAGTATGATACAGGGATCAATTTACCATAAAGTGTAGTTAACAAAATGGGTTTTGAAAGCAAAGAAGAAAAGCATTGTAACACTTCAAACTGAAATGTCTAATGACAGATAACAGTTCTGAGATGCAGACAAGTTATTCTGTAGAGAAGATTAGGTGTCATCATTTTTATTAGGCATGTCATCTTCACTTTTCCCAAATGATACTATTAATATTATTTTTTTCTGAATAGATGACATGTACTAGCATATTTGAGGAAAACTAAGTCAAGAAGAAAATACACACTGCCATAATTCTAGTATTAGAGTCACTAAGAACTGCAAAACTATCTGCTATCAATAGACAGTTCATCTGTGTGTTTTACTTGATTCTGGGAGTGCAAATCTATCATATAATCAATTTGGATCGTAGTAAAATAAATTCTGTAAAATAATTTGCTGCTACCCAATCCAGTTGTCTGTAAGCATCATACATATTATAAATATAGTTGGAATATAGTACTATTTTAAGTAAGCAGAGTAATCACGTGCTCATCAGATTCTAATTTTCAAACCAGAGAGACCATAAAAGCTCAGCTTTTTTCTTTTTCTTTTTTTCTTTTTTTTTTTTTTTTTTAAACTATAGTAAAGAAGCTGTTAAGATGACCAGAACAAAATTAATGTCAACTCTTTCTCTTGCTGAGAAAGACTTCCGGTACTTATTACAACTGAAAGTAAGTTGCTGTAATATTTGAGAAAAACATTGCTGTATGATAATTACATATTTTGTATCTAGGACTATATTTTACTTAGGAAATTAAGTCCATGTGCAGGAGACCATGCCTTTAGGTTTACATGAGGCTTTACAATTAGCTTTTCTTCAAGCATAATCAAGTGGATCTACCCCAAAGCTTCTAGCCCATATAGAAGACCTGGAAATCATCGTTATTCAGTTCAATACGTTATTTTTCAGTGCAGGCAGAGGTCAGTTATTTTTGCGTAAATCTCAAGAGTTCTAATTCTAGCAACAAAAATTCATATTTACACAGTCAGCTCCTCCATATCTTACATGGGCGAGTTGAAGTTACAGAATGGAGCAATCTGTGAGAGAAATCATTTTATCCCCATATGTAAGCAAAATCGTGGCTCTCAAACCCAATGGATGGCCAAAGTTCACTTTAAAACCCTACATGGAACCAGAAATTCAAATTTCTGATCTCTCTCTGGGTTAATCCCACAATTTTTCCTCTTCCATTCGCAGATAACTGGTTTGAGAACAACTTAATCTGGTATAAAGCTAAGTACATAAATGCCAAAGTGGTATTTATAACGTGATGACGCCAAGACCAGTATTTTATATTTATTTATAAATATTAATATTTATATTACCCTTCAAACACATTCCCACTTCCATTGTGGAAGAACGGCAAGCATGGCAGCAAAGCTGGGGTACAAAGCTCATAGGAAGGAAGAATTGAAAAAGAAACCCTGCAGTTAAAAGTTTCCCATTTCCTACCCATGCTCTATAAAAAGCACCTAGCTGAGTAGAAGCTAAGTTATGTATCAGTAAGGAATGAGTAAACACTGCCCAAGACTTCCAGGCTGGACAAGAATTCCTTTGTTTATAGTTTTATGCACTACATAGATAACAGTATGCCACTGCACTTGTATCACTGCAGATTGTTAATTACATTTAACTTTCCCATTAAGCAGATGTGTTACTACATTCCTTTACATTAAACTAGATCTAGAATAAAACTATGACGTATGTAAAAACACAAAGACAATCATTAATCTTCTTGGCACTGGAAGCAATGACTACAGCCAGCAGAGTTCTTTTCGTAAAAGGCCTAATACCATGAATAAGCTTTCTTCTAAGAAGATGCTTTGCATCCTGCAAGACTAGATTGTGCAAAACAGAATGAATTACAGATAAAAACAAACAGCAAATCACCAAGGGCATGTTGTAAGCCTAAAGAAAATTAAAGTTTCAGTTCTACAAAGAGAAGTGCAGAAGATGTGTCTCGTGGGAAACTGACACGACAGTTGGTACACGTCAAGCACATAATTGTGACAGTTGTTTGCGAGATCATTAGGGAAAACACCAAGACATTTTAGGCCATATTTCACCTAAAATGAGTTAAACAATGGCAAAAATACCCTGCTTAATGAAATATGCATCTCCTATTTTTACCTATGTTGCTTATGCTGGGCTTGAATCAGTTCTAGTGTGTAACTAATAAGCTAAAGAGTAACAAAAAGTGGCAGATTTTAAAAAACACTATGGACAAAGAGACAACATGACATATTTATGAACAATCCTAATTTTTTCTGTTCATTTTCCAGGGAAAGAACCACACTACATGTGCATGAGGAGAGGTCATTTATCACTCAGAGTTCTAGTTTTAACATATAAAACTTTCAACGTCAAGGTTAAAGGTGGAGATGTACAGGTACTGATTTATCTTTTTTTTTAGAAGGACATAGTAGCTTCTCTTTCTTGCCATGAAGCCAATTTGTCTTTCTTTTAAAGATAATTTTATTTTACTTGCCATATCGCAAATATTTATAAAACATGGACAATTATTAAAGGCTATATATGTATTTTCCTTAATACAAAAAAGCATTATTACAGCTGCATAGATACAGGAAGTGATTTATTTTTATTTTGTGACATAGGACATGCAATAAGAGAAAGAAATTAGAGTCATCAAAATGGACAAACAACATGAAAAAATAGAAACTATTTATCAAAGGGTTTAACTCTCAACTTGACAAAATTGGAAAAAGACAAATTTTTGATATGCTGTTATATATAATATATGTGCACATATTATTTATAGAAATCAAATTCAGGATGCTGACTTTATAAAATAAATATAGTAAATATAGTAAAGCAGAAAAACTAAACTGGACTGTGAAGTAGGACACTGTACCTGAATAATTTATTTAGATACCAGATAGCTGATGTGGTAGAGTAGCACTTACTTCTAAACGCATCTTGCTACAACTGTGTTCACACATTGCCTCAAAAATTTTAAAATTTCATTTTTGAGAAATAAAGTAGATGCATAATTCTTCCAGATGTTGTCACTGCCATGCATATATAGATTACTGTAGCAATTTAATTATTATTGTTACAATTCAAAATGTCATTTTTCCATCAAACATGATTATTGAGAATTTAAACCAGAAAATGGTAGCAGATGAACTAACAGTGAATTCCCTAAATACGCCAAATTTTCTGTGCTCACAGCAGGCTCACAGCTGTTAATATTTACTCAACAGCTACTATTGCTTTTATCTCCCAAATGAATATTAATAAAACCAAAGATTAACTGTGCCTATTTGTGCTGTAAATTACTTTTAATCCATGAAATAAAATGAACACGTATAAAAGGTAACAGAGAATATGGGAGCTCATTCATAGAAGGCCAGTCTGGTTTTGGAAAAGTAGTGTACAGACTGCAAATTTGATACATTTGCGTCATATTTTCTAACGTTACTAGATCGCAGAAATAATTCACAGTGGCCAGTGAAATTGCTGCCACCATTACAATCTCTCAATCTAGTATCATGTAAAGGAGAAGGTCATACAGGAAAACTTCTAAACATTACCAAATTAATCCGTTCTGTTTCTTCTCATAATTATGCTCAGACAACTGCATTGCACCAATCAGTGATTTCTGAGTGAGCGATTAGTGAGACATGGACAGATAAGTGCTAGGTTGAATCCAGACCTAAATCCAAAAGAAGGCTGAAGACTTCACAAACTGGAACACACTGGTCAGGAGACTGGGGATTACAAGTGCCCACCAAGTGCTCTTTATCCCACAAAGAAATATTCCTTTATAGTGACAGTAAGATGCAGTACACAGTCCCTTATACCTAATTTGAATAATTGTTTTTATTGCCAGGCAGGGTATGAATCTTTGTACCTCATATAAATGATTTTCTTACTTTTAAGTGCTTGATTTTCTGGAACAGCAAATAAATACCTTGTAGAAATATGTAGAAACATCTGTGAGTTTTTGAAGTCTATCACACAGCAGCAAGGTATGCACGCACTCAGAAGACCACATACAATTTACTCTGTGTTTATATTATCATGGAATTTTTGCACTACAGGAAGGTCTTGATAGATTCACCTTACCTCATCTGGTTTGGTGATACATTTTCCTTTCCCCGAACACTGGAAGTTATCCGAATGGCTTCCCACAGGCATGCAGGTACTGACTTTCACTATCACAGTCAGGCGTAGAGCCACGATGCATTTAGTAACTGAATCATTCAAAAAACCTTAAAAAAAAATAATTATTCTTACTATATGAGAAAATACACTAATACATATTAATGCTCTACTGCTAGATAAATAAAACTGAATTGAAAGAAACTGTCAACTAAGAACACCATTGCTGTCATTTCATGCACACCTATCAAAATTTAATGCATGTAAATACAAATTAGAATGTAGTTTGGAAACAAATACTCATTATATTGATTACCAGAAAGATGGCAGGCTGGTGAAACAGATCTACCTCCAGAGCTCTAATCCTCTATCATATTTTAGGTCTCTAACAATCAAATGCTCTTGCTTGATATCTTTTTGATAAGTTAGAATGTATTTCCTTAAGATTTTTAATGACAAGAAATATTAAAATCAAATTCAGTGGAGGAAAATGGTTGTTAATTTCTAAAAGTTACTTCAGAGCTAAAAAGCCCACAGATCATAAACTGCATTACACTGGTAACAGATGGACAATCCCTTTGGCTGCATTTTATATGAAGATTGCAAAAACAGACATAGACAGCTTGACAGCATTTCTTTGTATGTTTGCAATACAAGTATGGCTGAATGATCTGATCACTCTGTAAGGTGATATACTAGGTACAGACAAACAAAACATGAATACGGCAACATTTGATAGGACAAAAGTTCGTGAATCTCTGGCTAGCACCTGTAATTGCACAGAGTTAAAAAAATGGCTGGAAACTATTAAAGCTCATTGGAGAATAACAGGATCCCTATCACCCATATTTCTAACAGACGGACCTGGAAAATAAAACAAAGGATGGCAGGAAAGATAAAATGAGGTACACACACAGCCCATGACACAAACAATTAAGTCAGAGTTCATGTCAAAATACACATAGCCTGCACCTATGCTCCCCTTGTGCTCCAACTGCATTGTTCCACCACGGTGATTAGACTCCTGGGTTACAGCCCTTCCACGTGTGGCGTCACTTAGCTGTCTTGTTCTGGGAGCTTGTTGCAAAATAAATGTGCAGTGACATAAAAAGCATTGGTTTGGTATAGCGTATATACTGTATGCACAATATATGTATAAAAAATCCCCAAAGATCCTTCCATAAATTGCCAAACTTAAATTTGACTTCGCTATCCTTAATGTAGGTAAACTTCTAATAGTCTGAGACTGTTTGTAGTGTCAGTAGGGAAAGTTACAGACACGGAACCATTGCAGGATTATACTTTTCTTTATAAATTAATAGAGGGAGAATTTAAGCAAAAATGTATGCCTTTTTAAATCTCAATATCCTCAATTTTAAAAAGAATGACAGGAAATAGATGCAGGAAGTCTATGACATAGAATGTTTTTTCTAATATTTTCCATTTTAAATTCTAGAATCCATTTACAGCCTAAGCCTCAAAGGAACTTCAAAGACACAGTCTAGCTTCTTGCATTGTAGACTGAAGATAGCACAGTATTTAGTCAAGTAGAAAAAAATTAGTATAAAATATTTATAATGAATAGTAATAATAAACCAAACTTTCATGAAACACTCTGAACTTCAGGTAAATTCTCTTTCCAGAACAGCTGCTAACCATTTCTTACATTCTGCCTATGAAAGTGTCAAGCATGACTAATTCTACAAATTCCACAGAAAATCATATGGAAGACTTCCATTCTTTGTTCTTTGTTTTTAGGTTTCACTTTTTAAAATGCTACATCCTTTGAGCAATTAGTTACCCATCCTAGAAACAATGATTCCTAAACCATATCTTCAAAGCAGGAAAATTTCATGTCCAATACAGATGTCATCAGCTTGAGTTTAGCAGCTACAAGTTATCTGAATATTCTAAAAGATCAGATGAAAAAAAATGTATTGGGTATAGTTCCAAATGTCTAATGGTCTGTTTTGGCTAGTGAAAATTATTGTAATCTGCTGACCTCTTCAAAGCAAGCCAATTTATTCTGGCCTTAATAAACACTCCATTTTTACCCATCTGTTCAAAGATGCAGCCAGATTTCCTTTAACAATTGAATGCAATTGTCACTGGCAGTCATGCAATTATATGTGAATGCTTAGAAGAATGTGGTATTTAGAATATGTCTTTGGGTTCACATTTGCTTGTCTGAAACAGATTGTTACATATTCTTCAGGACAGTTCCCTAAAGGAATATTAAATCAACCTTCTTTGTACTTTCAGTCTTGTTACTATTTTGGTATCAAAAGCCCTTAGGCAAACCACTAAAAAAAAATCATTATTCTCACTAGAATGCCACATATTTTCCTGTAATTTCTAATTATCTCACCTAATTTCCAAAGACTAGAAAAGTAAAAACACAGCTATTTATTTTCAATCCATATAAATTGCTTACAACTTTCTGAGATCTCTAGGTTTTAAGGCTAGAGGAAGGTTGTCCAATCATCTAAACGTGACTCCCTGCTTAACTCAGGTCACAGGACTTCAATTAATTTCTTCTCCAATTCCCGTAACAGCAATGGAACTAGGGTGAGGTTTAAGTTCTATTTTTAACTTCTAGGTAGGAGAATAATTTCAGAAGCGTGTTTACAGCTCCCTTCATCTAAGGTCTGGAGAAAAACATTACAGCTGTTCATAGCAAAAAGCAATTTTGTTCGGTTTAACCTTAATGGTTTTCTAAAGTTAGTTAAAACACAATGACATCAGAGCATTTTAAGGTGAAGAATTCAGGGTTGAACTATTTACAGTAATATTACGGAAACAATTTTAAAACCTAGTAAATCATAATATGATGTGAGCAGTCATTTAGACTGCAGAGGAGGTATTTTCAAGCTTTGTGCACACACAGTTGGTAGTCTGAGAAATGCCTGCATGATTTCATTGGCAGCATGCACGGTAAAATACACTACTGCTCAGTTCACCCTGGTAGCTTCACCTACTTATACCTAGGAGCACAAAGCAGGTATGCTCCTGTTTCTCTAATATCAAGAAAGTTAAGAATGAAAAATAAAGAATAAAATCAAAATAAAAGATGACAGGTGTCATCATTGTGTCCATGTGCTTTCAGCAAGATCATATCATGTCATTTAAATTACCACTACTCAAACATTAATTGATTGATTGTAGATTTTCTACACTACACAAACTGATTTGCTTCCTTTGCAAGCTCCATTTCTGAACAATACCTTTCTTCAATGCACAGCAGACTGAGGTCAGCAACCTGGTCCACAGTGGACTGCCAAAATAAGGAAGACTGAAGCTAATAAACCACCAAATTCAGAACGTTACCCTATTGCATATCATGCTAATGGCAGGCATAAGACTCCACTACAAATCGTAACTAACTCTTGGCATGCATTCAGTGCTATCACACACACAAACACTCGCCTGTTGCTATTGTCTCAAATGTGTTTCTCTGTATTACAACCTGAACATAGAGTCAGCTATGGTTGAAAGAATAGATCATCATTGTACAGTAGAAATACAGTAAAAATTCCTTACATTAAAGTTCCAATTGACAAAAGTTTAGGTGTTCAAGTCCAACCTAAAGGTTTCTTGAATAAGAGAGAACCACTGCCAAGGGGTTTGGGCACTTGCTTACAATGAAGCATCAGTCCCCAGGTTCTCAACTTATTTTTAGTCTGGTTTCCCAAGGAAATGAGACAGCAGTGGGATGTCTATCAGTTTCCATCTGTTCTCTTTTTCTCTCCCAACACTTTCTTACACCAAAAGCTTTTGGGGTCAGTAGCCAACTTCAACATCTTGCAAAGCAGTGGAGTTCTCAAAGACACTAAGCGCCTACAGCTTCCCTGCACAGTATATAACCATGGCACTAACGGATAGGAAAACGAAAAAGGATCCCAGAATAAGGTGATGTCATTTCTCCACCCCATTCCCAGTGTACAGTAAATTATCTGTTGGATATTTGGAAAATGGGAAAGTGGGATATATACAAATGGAAGAAAACCAGACAGCGTATGTCCTTCAGGAGCAAAGTAGTAGTATTGGGGTGCCTGCACCCCATCTTCAGTTCATGTCATGTAGTAACATAATGAAGCTATAATACTTCCAGACCGGATCTCAGTTCCCAGTAACAATACAGCTGCTATCAGAGTGCATTGATCCATAGCTTAAAAGCCTTAGTGGCTCAGGATAGAAACTACATAAGTATGTTTGCTAGTTTGTTAACAGATGGCAGAAAGATCTAGAATTAACCTAAAGTGTAAAAGATCCTGGAGGAATTTTCTCTTTGTCCAGAAAAATGACAAAGAGATACTTGAATTCTAGTCATTTCTCCTAAAATTTTGTCCAAATTTTATCCAAAGATTATTTCTTGTCAATAGCACTCACACTGTACATACCTCATATAGTATAGCTAACATTGAAAAGTAAGAAGACCACCACGGGGGTCTAATTACCACCATGCACAAAAAAGACATGCATAAGTGTCTTTTTTGATCTAAGCATAAAGTAGTAAACTCAGTTTGACTATGAAAACCAATTTACCTCTCTTATGGCACTGTATATCACAATCTCAAATAGTGGTTATTCATCTAGCAAATGTAAGAGAGCTCAATCGTTCCACTCATTCATGGAAGTCGTGTTCAACTCATTTTAGAGACCTAAAAAATTAAGAAGCATAACAAGATGTTCTGATGGTGCACTTCGTGAAAATTTACCTTTACATGTTGAAATAGTAGAGGCATGCTTTTGAT
The DNA here is from genome assembly GCA_013398295.1 of Chionis minor. NCBI lineage: Eukaryota > Metazoa > Chordata > Aves > Charadriiformes > Chionidae > Chionis > Chionis minor. Next base: position 172,268 of record VZSF01005930.1, on the reverse strand, counting down.
TTACAAATAGACAACCATTTATCTCCTTTGCCATGGCCCTAACAGGCAGAGTCATTAAGGCCTATCAATACCCTCAGGGCCCTGACACTAATACTGTTCTACAGAATTGGAAAAAATGGGTCAGGAATCCTTTCCTACTTTGCCTTAGACTGATTATCATACATAAGCAGAAAACAAGAAAAGAGAAACAGGTAGTCAATGACATTCACAATCTTTGATGCCGTACTTCCGTGCCATCAGTACCATCTGAGATCCTTCTGTAACGATACTGCCAGGCAACATAGCATCTGGGGATACAAAAATACAACTGCAATAATAAAACTGCTGGTTTGCCCACAAATAGCACTATTTATAAGTCATACAACTCTCCCAAATTCTACACAGATCAGCATGCTTGCTGTGCTTTGTCACAGAAGCCTTGGGCAGATACTGCTTTTGAAAGTATATATAGATTTTAGTGAGAATCAGTTCAAGAACTGTTTCAAATACTTTATTTTTCAAAAATGCACATGAAACAGCAATTTAAAGATTTTTTTGTTGTTCTTGATAAGCAACAGTAAAACTTCTCATTGCATTTTCTTTCCTCTCCAAATTGATATCATAGTCACATTCAGTTTAAAAATAGATATGCTTTCTTCCTTCACTACCAACACTGAAAACTCACCCCAGGCTCTGAAAAATCAAACATATACTTTCTTCTCAGACATAATCACCATTACAGTAACAAAGATAAATGTGCTGCTGTTCAAGTTATAGTCTCAGTAACATTTTTGGAATACTATCAGAGACGGATTGACAATGATAGCATTACCCTGGTGTAACGGAACGCAAAATTTGTGTGTCAGAAAATTATTACTGAAACTTTGGCAAGAAATAGCACGTAGCTTGATTTTCAAACTGAGCTCAGTTTTGCAGACTGACAGTTAAAATATATTTATGAACTGAGCAAATCAGTCAGATTCACTCAGCATAGAAAAATACTTGAACACATGTTCCATTACCTTCCCTCTATAACAAACAGCAATTTCTGAATTTCACTGTTACTAACAATTACCCAAGTTAATATCTTGACTGGGCGAAAACGCACGATAGGATTATGAAGTAGTCAGCTAGCAAGAGTACATTTACACTTATGAAATCGCTTACATACCACTTACTAAGGAGATGTGACAGTAGCTTAGAGTGCGACCTTCTGTCATGGCTTCAAGGACTCTGCGTATTGTCCAAAACAACAGTGAAAGCCCAGTGAAGGGTGACAAGACTAATCTTCTAATAGATTTCCTCTATCACAATTTCCCTATTATGCTCTCATTTATCAGCATCTCCACAACGCTGTCAAGCTGGTAGTGAACTATTTTGGGCACAAATGTAGACCACCAGTACCTCTGATGCCACACTTCACAAAAGCAGCCAAGTATGGTAGAATACAAATGACATAGCTGGGACTGCGATAAGGAGAGCTGGGATAGATTGGATACCAAGGTTAGCTAGGATTTATCTATAGTCGCTAAACTCAACTTAAAGATTTATGGGTGGCTACCCTACATTTAAATACACTGTACAGTATGTTACACTACGAGCTGAAGATCTCAAAGCATTTTACAAGCATCATTAAAAAGTGACTCACATTTTCTTTTAAATTATGCATTAGATCCTTATTTTGCAGATGAGGTTAAGTAGTCTGCCCAAGGCCTCACAGTGCAAACAACCCTGTGACCAACTGAATGTGAGTATCTTGACTGTGAATGGGTTACAAAAGTCCTATTTGAAGGAAGAGAAAACTTAAAAATAAACAAACAAACAAATGGTATTTCACCAAACATTACAAATTTCAGCAGATGAACCTCCAAAGACAGACTACAGAAATAACTTCTCACTGTTACTTGCTAGTAACAAGTGAATAAAAATTAATTTTGAATAATTTACTGATTAATTAAAGATTAAAATTATTTAGATGCTAGCTTAAAACATAATATAATGTATAAAAAACTAAATAGTCTAATGTTTACATCTACTTATTTGTGAGACAAGGTACATGTAACTTGATAATGAGGGGCAGGGCAGGATACTGATTTTTGGCATATTTATAAAGATAGCCTTTCTTATATAGCCTAACAGCATCCTTCACAATGGTTTGGATTTCAGCTGAATGCTTAACTTCTTGCCTTATGCGGCCATCTTTTTAAAAAGTCATCGAAATTAACATTTCATTGAACTTTTTACACTGTTCGCACTTCTGTTGCTGCTACTGTTTATCAAAAGGCCATTTTCTGCAAGGTTAGCTCTTACGCCCAGAACCCCAGGGAAACGTTCGCGCTTGAGCATAATACTCCATCCTGCCTACAACAGGACTCTTCCAGGCAAAATGCACATATAAAAGTGAAAACTCCGTTAACTGGAGCAGTTGTCACCCAATTCCCTCCCCAGCAAGGCTGACATGCACAAAAGTAACTCAACGGTCTCAACACACACGCGCACGCGTTGCTGCACGTCAGCCGAGCAGCAGAGCTGCGTGAATGCTCCAGCCGCGGCGTGTGGAAGGCAGCGTGTGCAAGGCAGTGTGTCTTAATTTAGTGCAGAGTGAAAGAGGGTTAAGTCAACTGACTGCGCATATGCCATGGGCTGGGAGCTTACCCAGATGCTCAGCTGACACATGGCAACTAGTTAAAACTAGAGTAACTTGATTACGTGGCTTTCAGTGAATTCGATTCACAGATCTCCTATTATGAAATAAAATTGTCCTATTTCATTTTTGCTTAAGTAAAAACAATTTCAGGATGCAGCAAACTGCTTTCTTTCAGTGGAAATCTGTGCGTGTTTTAAATACATATAACACCACAAAACACACCAGCCAAAAGACACAGTTACAGCTTGCCTCCTAATCTGGCATTCTATAGCCCTATAAAAAGAGCTAGGAAATCAGACTGATTTGTTTCAAAATATCTCTCTAGACATTTATTTTTAATACAGTGTTTTGTACACTAAGTTTCATTTTGCCTATTCAATATACCTACAGTCATATTAGTGATGATTACTTGCTAATGTATGATGAGATGTTGCCAGGACCTTCATTAAATAACCCAAAGATCATCAAGAGAGCAAAAAACTGCTCGGAGCAGGGATATTAAAGAAAATACTTCATTGCATTAGAAAGGCAGGACAGCATTTTGCATAGGAAAATATTTTCTGTACATGTATGCATATGGTTCACACACTTTTTAGAATGCATCAGATGTCTTGTGCTTGACGAGCCAAGCATTAATTTTCCTTTTTAAGCAAAACTTCCCAAAGTTTTGTGGAATTCAAGCAAGCTGCCTTATAGGTGCTGGCATTTGAATAGCATCAGTATTCTTCATTTCACCATAAAGATGCTATAGGATCCATTTTCAAGGAAGTTTGTACAGCTACCAATTTTATTTAAGGAAATACTTTTGAAATATGTTGCAATTACAGTTTAAACTAGTTCATTAAATTGTATTGATCTAAAAGGCTGGGCATCTCATAGAAAACCAGATTATACACCTGGCCTACATCATTTTTTCTTTGCTGTGGTGAAAATAAACGTTATAATGTAAAGATTGTGCTGGAGGATTTATTTTTTATTCAGATAAAAACACTCATTTTAAATGTTAAAACTTCTGCCTTATGATCTGTAAGGTCTTATTTGTGAAAGAGCAATAGCGCTTATAAATTTCTTCCTCTTATTTTATAAGCAGACAATAAACTAAAAATCTAGTGTAGCAATATCTCATGATAGCTGCTTTTTAAATTGCATCATGGAATTACTAAATAAAGCACAAAGTCAAAAAGCAAGTAATTTCAAGCTATTTACAAGCATTTTTCAACAACTATAGACATACAAACTTTTCTATCATATTACCTATGGGGAATGGAGGCCAAATACTAACACTCAACTGGCTGCTTCACTATTTTTCTGAAACAGCTCGCACCATTGCAGCTTCAGCAGCAGGCACACCAAGGCAGAAAAGCAATTTTTCCAACATTTTGTTATGGAAGCTGATGAGAAGCAGATTCTGTCAACAGAGTTAATATCCTAATAACCATGATAAAGACCTGAAAACATAATTACATTTTTTATGTCATTGGGAGAAAGGAAGGAAATAGGTTGCACGCAAAGACTCGGGACTGCCAACTCCATGCTCTATATGGACCTCAAAATAAACACTTCTTAAAACTGAAGCGATAATCATACAATATGCAATTTTACTACCCCATTTCCAAATTCATCCAACAACAACAACAACAACAACCAAAAAAGCAGCGATGGGGGTTTTGATTATTAGCAGAACTGAATTGTTAATATGATTTTCTAAGTGTATACCAGTGTCAGTATAACTATACTAGTTTACCAAGTAGACTAGAAACTGCAAAATTACAACTGACTCTAAGTCTCACGTTCACAGGTGTATCTTTTGAGTCATGAAGCACAGATTTGTTGCCTTAGTGAACAGGTATATTAACTTAGCACGAGAGTAAATTACTGACTCACAAAGAAACAGATGGTGTACAGTCAGTGTAAAACTTCTAGAATTTGAGTATTGAAAAAAATAAAGATTTTAATGCTTTCATTATGTATTGGTTTTGGGTTTTCCACTATTTCTATAGCAGACTGTGTTTTCAGAATAAATGTTTCAGTTTTCAATCAGAGTGTGATTGCGTGTTTGGATAGAAAAGATGCATGCAAAAAATCATAAAAGATTTTTGAGAGAGTTGCCATAAAAGCTGAAAATGTCCTTCAAAGTCCTTCAGCAAGGCCTTTTTATTTTCCTAAAAGAAAATGTTAATGCATTATTTTCTCAAAAGAGATATTATTTAATCAATCTAGCAAATCTTATGCACTTGCAACAAGCTTATATAGAAAAAGATATACATGTTCCTATACATGTTCCCAAATACGGTATATTTTCCCTGAAAGACGGTGCACAATGTTGGGTGGATTAGATTCCCCCCAAAACACAGCACAAACAGCACTTTTAACTCACCGTGGAGATCCTAAGCTGTCACCTAGTAACATTCATGAGAACTTCAGTTGGAAAGACTCATGCACAAAGTGCATCAGGGTACTCTTATCTTATTTTTTCAGACTGGTAAAATGCATTTCATCTGATTTCAGTTTTTCAAGATATATTGCAATGAAGAATAGGTGTGTGACTGTAACAAGGTAAAGTTTTGCAGTCACTCATTTTCAAATACACTAGTACCATTATGGATAGCATGAAGATATGAAGACCCTGAATTAAAACAAATACTGAAGAGACGTTTTATAAATATGATAAATGTACATGATAAATGTTTACGCAAGAATCACTCATTAACTTCAAAGAACATTGAGACAAATAGTGTGAAGCCATAACTCAATTGAAGTAAAAGGGAGAATTTCCACAAATTAATATATTTTAAATGTTGATCCCTTTATTGCCATCTCTTATTTAAAAATATGATTATTACCCTCTTCCTTCACTCCCAAACTATCTCTGAGAAATGTCAATACCCACCCATAGCATGCCACAGAATATATACTGTTCTGTATAGATATTAAAATCTTTGCTATTCAGAAATGCACTCTAAATACCCTTTGGGTTTTTTGGTTGGGGTTTGGGGGGTTTTTTTTGGTCCTGAATTTGGGCACAAAACACTCTTGGCTTCAAATGAAGCATTTTTGTTGCGAACAGTTGGGCAGAGATAAAGAGTTCATCTGGCTTGTACTAGTGTGTACAACCTTGGTAATCAACCATCTAGTGATCACCGTTGTCTGGTAGTAACTTGACATTAAAAGCCACCAGCACATTGGGATATGCCGTGTGCTTCGTCATCCACCTAACCCACCAAGTGACTCAGTACTTTCAGGGCCTTTTTCACATCAAGACCTGAACCATATTGGTCTTTTTTTTCCCCACCGGCTAATAAGTATACTTTCTAATAAAACATAATAAATTATTTTAGAAGACTGTCACATGTGTAGCATCAAATCTTACAAACTCATTAAAAATACTCTAAGCAGAGCAATCATGGTAAGAAAGTGTTACAGAAGGTTCAAGGCAGTCTTCAATCTACTACTCTCCCATCTACTGGGGCTTGTTTTAATGGGGTAAATGCTGTAATATAACAACATAATCATGCTGCATAATCACAGCATCATAACTCTTTTCCTGCAATGCAAAACACTGCTTGCAGATGCAGCAGCCATTTTATAGATCACATTATAGAAAACAGACTGCTCGTTTTTGTTTAGTTATGTGACACTCTTCTCCTTCCCTCAAACCCTTCATTGTCATACAGCGCAGGTACTATCTCTGGGGTAAACAGCACTGTGGTCAAGGTGTCTATTTTTAGATCTCAGAGACAGAATTCTTTCCAACCTCTAGAGATGTGCCCTGAACCACATGATCAGCAAATCAGTGCATTACTACCAACTTTCGAGTCTTTTTAATCTTGTCTAAACAATTTTAAACTTGTTTTGTGTTACCTCATGGTGACACAAGTAGTATTTCCCTAAATGTTTTATTTTGCCATAACCACCTTATTTAGAAAGATTTGCAAAAGGTAATTACAGTATCTTGCTGAGTAACAAACTTGGGAGACAACACAGTGAAGTGATTCAAATAAGACGTAGATCAAGAGACACACAGAAAAAAAACCACAAAACAAAAAACCAACCAAAAAAACCCATATATACCTTCCTCATTTTTATTTTCACTTCTAATTAGAAATTTTTTAAAAGGTCAAAAAAATTGTATTGAACAGAATTCACAAATTCAGAGAAGAATTATGTAAAAGCTCATTTGAATAAAAATAAAAAGACTGGGTGAAGGAGAAGGAAAGTATATGAAGTAAATACAGTGACTGGCACGGTCCACAGCCTGTGTCATTCTATGCTTACAGCATCCTTCAGTATCTTATGGCCTCGTGATTGTTCTAGCTTAAATATCATCAATAAAAGCTCATGCTACATTATTGCATTTTTACATAAATTCATCCATTATTTTAATTTATTGTAACTTAGAATAAGTTTGTCATGTATATCAAGACATATATGGAATGTTGTCTATAAGAAAAACTTCATTCATCTGATCTTATTGAAAACTAAACTCTTGAAAACTAAAAACTTGAGAGGTGAGTTAGATTCAAAGACCATTTCCATACATCGGGACCAAATCTGAAGTAAAGTTTTATTTATTTTTATATAGACCTTATCTGAATTGTGGGTTTTAGTTGAGCTCGGGAAAAAAAAAAAAAAATCAGCATTTTTCACACCAAATTACTGAGTTCTTTTTTAAGTTTTACACCCAAGACTTACACTTTATTGGACAAGAAATGATGATGGAAACTAAGCAGAATATTTCCATATAATTGAAAAGAAAATCCAGAAGCTACTTTGTTTTCTCTTTCTTACAATAAACATTGACAGATCACAAACACTTTCAAACCAACAAATTCATGTTTCAGTTTCCCTACTTCTTTGGTATTTCACCCTCTTTCTGCTCAAGTGTTTTAATAAAAAGAAACTACTCTGCAAAAAGCTATAACTACATTAAGGCAACATAAAATAATTTATTCCAGAAAACAGTTGAGTTAGCTCATTACTTGATTATATCATAGTATAGAGTTCCAATGCCTCAGGACTGAAAGATATGCAGAGACAATGTTTCATATCCATTTTCTATCAAAAGCACTACAGGTAATCCATCCATTTGGTAAAATAAATAGGATTTACAAAAATTCAAACACACTGTATCTGCACTCATTTTTATTAAGCGTTCAGATGCTGCTATTCATGAATGTATCACTGTATTATCAGAGTCTCCCTGCTGCTCCATGCATACACATTTCCGATTCACATTCTTAACATAAATCAAATTACACTACAACTGGAAAATTCTACAAAGAAATTCTATCAAAAAGCAGAAGGAAGTAAAATAAGTGGTCTCAGAAAACTTGCAACAGCATGAAATAAGCAAGATTATTAGTATAATTTTATGATCTAAACCTTGTTTTATATTCATCAAGGAAAAGGTGTATTTTCACCTCATGTTACCTAGCACACAGTAAACAATTCAAAGAGAGAATCCTAATGACTGAAAGACAGTCACAGGGAGGTAAAGTGGGAGAAGACAAACTATGAAAGAGTAAGACAATATTGGGTTTATTTATTTAAATTAATAGCCTATGCTGTACAGCACATACAGCCAAGTGGAGCCTTCACAGAGCAACTTAGGTGCTCTATTTGGAAGCTTATAGACCAAGCTATGTCTTTAGATACTTTCATGAGTGCATAAAAGTTACAAATTATCCTGTCTTCAGCAAGTTTTTACTTACTTTTACTGTACACCCACAAGGCAAATACAAAAATTTATTCCTGAGGAAGACACATGAGAAGAGTTTTAACTCTGTTAATTTAAATGCAGAACTAGATTAAAATTTAAAAAAAGATAAAAATAAGCTTCCTGGAAGGAAGTAAATAATAAAGAAAATATAAGGAACTGGAAAATTGTTTGAAGAAAATAAACTTCACTAAAGGAAACCTCTACTGACGGTAATTAAATTATTATACTAACAACCTTCAAGCAATATCTTTGCTAAGTGATACCTCAAACAGGAGAGAACATGGCACTACTACTGTGTTTGGAGTTTTTTCTGTATTAGTTACACACTTAGAATTTGGCCCAATCTTTCTGCATCAGAATGCTTTTAATTTTGTATTTATTAGCATGGTAAGTTGCTGAATAACATTTTGTGGCAGCTTATACTTCATTATAAGATATACAAGATTACAATAAATGGTGTTAGCACAATGACTTTGGTTTCATGTCATTGGTATAATAAACCAGAAAGCTCAATTTAATTACGCCTATTGTATCTATGCATAAATACTGCATTAAATCAGTATTATTTCCCATACACTTAAAAATAACATATCAGGTTATTTTCATTATACCCCTTCCACCAGGATGTTTAACATTTAATCGCCCAGTGAAACCTATAGTATATTTCTAAGGTTTCATATTCACAGAGATAAAACTAGAAGAGAAAAAGTGCAAGTAAACATGGTTAGAAGATCAGATTTCCTTTCTCTTTTTTTTTAAATTTACTGTAAAGAAGCTTAGGCCTGTACACAAAGTATCCCATGGTACATTATCTGACAAGGAAACACCTCAAACATTCAGAGTTATTTGCTGTAACATTTACCAAAAGCTTTACAGTTAGTTAAAACAGAACATTGTATCAGGCAAAAATCACCATCTAGATTTTAAACTGAATGATGCCACCTGTGTGGATTTAGTGCACCTCTTGTCCGCTTTCAACGAACCAATATCTAAAACACAGTCACAGTATCATATCTAGATCTTTCAGCAGCACTTAAATTAAGGTAATTACCTCTTTGTTTCTCTAAATGTTGGTTAAACCACCAGGTCTCACCTAGAGCTGATAAACAGAAAGTCAGCATGTTACTCACCAATAAAGTAGTTGTTTCCTAATGCAAGCATTTCTTCAGAAAGAACAAGTCCACCGAGTGCCTGGAGAAGAGTGACACTTCTGCCATCAATAAGTGAACACTGTTTAAATCCAGTGGTTGTGACCTTCCATAGCAGGATAAGAGAAGCGGTAGCATCTTGCCTTATTCTAAGAAAAGAAATTACAAGACTATTTACGCTGAGGGAAATTGATGTTATTAGGAAGTACATCACTGCAGAATAAAAGCTTATCACCAAAGGAGGAAAACTTAAATGTAGCAAGTGTGGAATCAGGAAAAGGCCTGACGGTTCTTAGCATGTCCACAAAAATAATAATTAAAAAAACTTCAATAGTAAGATTTGCATAGTAGAGTCTGTAACAAGTGGATTTCATGATACAGAGTCTCCATTTCTAATACTTGAAGGACACCATGTTAGTACCCAGAGTTTTACATAAACATTATATAATAGTAAAGCATCCTTATTCAGTCTTTGTATCTGTGTCTTTTTGAATGGTAACTCCATTCTACATCTACAATGTCACCATTTCCTGCGGCTGAAGTACATCCAGCCCTCCTGTTTACTGAGGAACATTCAACGTTCGTTCAATACAGAGAGACAGATCAGGGTAAAAATCCTCATTTGCTTGACATACCACATCGAAGGTTCAGAACAGTTTATTCTTGTAAATCAAATGAGCTGTGTAATGCTTCCAAGGTCACTGAGTCCACGGTGCCATCCTGAATATTGACAGATTGGATAAATACCAACAACTGCATATATATTTGTTGGCTCCACTAGGGAGCACTGTACTCCACTAGGGAACTCTGTCAGTGTTTCTTTCCTCTCAGGATACTTTTTTCCCTACTCACTTCCATAAGAGAAAAATAAAAATCTGCCATGTTTCTGGCAAGTTCCCCCATATTTACATTCATTTTCTCTGAAGCAATCCCAAATGAGTTTGAACAATTCTCCAAAAATTCAAACACAACTACATCCAACTGCTGAAAACTGATAATTCTCTCCTGCTGAAAACAGGCCTTCAAATACCCAGAGATGAAATTCTGTTCCACTATTTCCTCTTTCAATCCTGCTAAAAACACAAAGCAGTTTCTCCATTGTCACTTATTTGAGTTCAAAACAAGAAATGCAAAGTTTTGTAAACATATTTGACACAAGCTGAAAAAAAGTTGCAACTAGACATCATAAGAAGCAAATTTTTGTCAGCATTTTGGGTCCTCTTTAAGAACAACCCCTACCCACTACCCCCAAAGCTGACCATCTCACTTTTAGAACAGAATAGCACCTGGTTTCACAGTTTAGGTCACACCTGGCAACCAAAACAAAACAAAATTATTAAATTGAAATTATTTTCCTTTCATAGATAGCCATGGAACCAGAGATGTTACTTGGGTCTTTAACGCAGGAAATACAATGAAACAAAGATAGATATTGACCTGCATTAATCTACAGACACTACTACAGATAGATAGTGCAAAAAAATGACCCAAAATGGCTGTGTACTCTGCAACAAAATGACCCAAAATGTCTGTGTACTCTGCAACCTCCTTTAAAATGTGGTCCCTCCCCCAAGGGTCTTAAATACAGCTGTAAAATCTACAAACGCCAGTTTGTTCCTGATCTGAAGAAAAGACACTTGTTTGCTTACAGACTGCAGCCAGCCAGAGCTCCCACGCTCACAGAGCTCTTCCTGACTTAGGCTTAACGCTCATGAATGAGCACGATTCCAAGTCCCGTGGGAAGAGCGGGACAGGTCCCACGTTTAACAGTTACTGCTCCAAACTGTCTGCAGCTTGTCTGCTTGCATCAGTTTGTTTTTTCCTGCAAGCATGGCCTTTTTTAACTGAAAGCTGTGATTCTGAAAGATAAGATGACAGTATGAGAAAAGTAGGCTATTTTGGGAAAATCTAAGTCTAAAATTGCAGTAAAGCTGTGAGCCAGAGAACTACGTTGGCAGATTTTTATTTGAAATAAAATTTCCAATAAGAAAATGCCTCATCCCAGCTGACAGAATCAGATCTCTCTAGGAAGTCAGGTTCTGTTCATTAAAAGTAACAAAGAAAGTATTCGATCGAAAAAGCATGAGTTTGAAAAGTGAATAACACAGAATTAATTCAAATTTTTGAGAAACGTGGTTAGCAGGACATACACAGAGATTTCACAGTTGATGATGACACTCAAAACAAGAATCCAGAAATAAAATACAAATGCACACAATACATGCATTTATATAGTCAACAATAACACTTTCTACCAGCAAGCGCATCTTGATATTTAAGGGGAGGGAGCGGGGGGAGAAGTGTTCACTGCATGAAGGAGAAAGAAGATGCCTCATCTTCTCCAAACTGACATCTTCAACACCTCTGCCCTGATTTCTAATGCATTCTGATAGCTCAGAGACAGTTTACATGCTTACATCTTTTAAAATATTAAGTGTATGGGAAAAATTACACCAAGCAAAGAGCTGTTGTGGCACTGCTAGATGCCTGAAGTCTGTGTGAAGTTCTTTCATATACCTTTAGCTATTTGACAACTCTGCCTGTCTGAAAAACTGTTATCTAAAATATCCAGGCAAATTAAAATAAAAGCATTTTTGCATTTCATCACATATGACAAATATTCTTACTTTATTGATGTATTTTGTGGAACTTCAAAGGAGATAAGCCGGCCTCCAGCAGAGGTATTGGAACTGGCATTTCCACAAGCCACATCAGGGGTTATCTGAAAATAAAAATAGTTTTATTTAACAGTAAACCAGAAAATCTGACCAAAGAAAACATTAAAGAATTTTCAAAAAATAACACTAATAGTCCAGCAATGACCTTTTAAACATCATCAGGATGGACCAAAACATTCACCGAAATATTTATGCTATCAACAAACATTCTTTTAGGTTCATGCACACAAGCATGAACTTCTAAAGGCATCTTCCTTTAAAAGTGATCATGTTCAGAAAAGGATGAATAGGCTTCTGGTCTTTTAAAATAATAAATAAAGCTCTAACACTTGCCACATCCAAGAAATATAGCATCATTAATTTAGGTGATCTTGAAGGATTTATAATAGCAAATACTGACATTGTCTTTCTATTATATTGAAATATCTTTTTTCCCAAACACAGATTACTTAAAAAAAATTACTCTCCCACTTACCCATTACTCTTCTTTCCAAGTAAAAGTTGCTTGGACAAACAGTGCTTTCAGATGGAAAAAAATTACAAGCACAGTTGAGAGTGAAAGAATATGTTTGCCAAATCTGTCATGCCTAGTAGGCGTAGAAATCAGTTACTGTATTAACTAGATCAAGACACCATACAAGATGCCACACAACACAGAGGAATCATAGACTCCTTAATTATTCATATCTTGTAAAGTAGTGATTTCATAAAGGCAATTTGAAAACCATTAGCGTTTCCAATGATACCTTTATTTCAAATAAGTAATATTTTATGTGGCATAATTGAGTCTTTCTATTGCCTACATTAACATAATCAGTAGTTTTAATTAAGTAGTTCTCAGGAATCTTCATCAGCTTGCCTATGAAATATTGCACTGTAGAAAAAAAAAGAAGTCAGTTTCATCTTCAAATTGCTAGGCAGATTTTGCAATGATACTTTTTCAGTCATCTAGAATACGCGTGCAACCTTTTTACATCAAACTTACTGGCAAAGTGAAAATGCAACATGACACACTTCAGTGGATTCATCATCTATCAAAGAAAAAGCCAGAATCTAATTTTTAAGTTTAAGTAAAATTCAAATTCATATTTTAAACATTACTATGAAGCACGCATGAAAACATAAACAACACAAGTCCAGCATATGATGCAAGTAATAATTTTTAGGAGATGCTGAGTTGATTTTGACTCAGGCAAGATAAATACTCAGTATTCACACTTCCAAAAAATGTCTACAATACTCAATTCATTGTTGAGTTCTCTGGCAGATATGAGTACATGTAGTTTATGAAAATAAAGTGAGATGCAATTTCTTTGTATTTGTTCAAATAAATTTTGAAAAAAATAACATATTCACTACAAATTTTTAATCTCAGAAGTCAAAATTATAGAATCACCTAGGTTGGAAGGGACCTTTAAGATCATCAAGCCCAACCATTACCCTAACACTGCCAAAACCACCACTAAACCATGTCCCTCGGCACCACGTCTACCCATCTTTTAAATACCTCCAAGGATGGTGATTCCACCCCTTCCCTGGGCAGCCTGTTCCAATGCTTGATAATCTTCTCTGTGAAGAAATTTTTCCTACTCCCCTTGGCAACTTGAGGCCATTTCCTCTTGTCCTATTGCTTGTTACTTGGGAGACTGACCCCCACTGCCCTACACGCTCCTTTCAGGTAGTTGTACAGAGCAGTAAGGTCTCCCCTCAGCCTCCTTTTCTCCCGGCTAAACAACCCCAGTTCCTTCAGCCACTCCTCATAAGACTTATTCTCTAGACCCCTCACCAGCTCCATTGCCTTTCTCTGGACATGCTCCAGTACCTCAATGTCTTTCTTGTAGCAAGTAGTCCAAAACTGAACGCAGTATTTGAGGTGCGGCCTCACCAGTGCCAAGTACAGAGGGATGATCACTTCCCTAGCCCTGGTGGCCACACTATTTCTAATACAAGTCAGGATGCTGTTGGCCGCCTCGACCACCTGGGCACACTGCTGGCTCATATTCAGCTGTCTGTCGACCAGCTCCCCCAGGTCCTTGTCTGCTGGGCAGCTTTCCAGCCACTCCACCCCAAGCCTGTAGCCCTGCATGGGGTTGTTGTGACCCAAGTGCAGGACCCAGTACTTGGCCTTGTTGAACTTCATACCATCGGCCTCAGCCCATCGATCCAGCCTGTCCAGATCCCTCTGTAGGGCCTTCCTAACCTCAAGCAGATCAACACTCCTGCCCAACCCAGTGTCATCTGCAAACTTACTGAGGGTGTACTCGATCCCCTTGTCCAGGTCATTGATGAAGATATTAACGAGAATTGGCCCCAACACTGAGCGCTGGGCAACACCACTTGTGACCAGCCACCAGCTGGGCTTAACTCCATTCACCACCACGCTTTGGGCCTGGCCATTCAGACAGTTTTTCACCCAGTGAAGCATACGCCCATCCAAGCCATGATCAGGCAGTTTCTCCAGAAGAATACTGTGGGAAATGGTGTCAAAAGATTTACTAAGGTCCAGGTAAACAACATCCATAGCCTTTCCCTAATCCACTAAGCGGGTCACCTTATCGTGGAAGGACATCAGGTTTGTCAAGCGGAACCTGCCTTTCACAAACCCATGCTGGCTGAGCCTGATTGCTTGGTTGTCCTGTACATGCCGTGTGATGGCACTCAAGATGACCTGCTCCATAAGCTTCCCCAGCACTGAGGTCAGATTGACAGGCCTGTAAGTTCCCCAGATCCTCCTTCCAGTCCTTCTTGTGGACGGGCACAACACTTGCTAACCTCCAGTTTACTGAGACCTCCCCAGTGAGCCAGGCTGATAAATGATGGAAAGTGGCTTCGTGAGCACTTCCACCAGCTCCCTCAGTACACTTGGGTCAGTCCCATCTGGCCCCATAAACTTGTGTGTATGTAAGTGCTGTAGCAAGTCACTCACCATTTCCCCTTGGATTATGGGGACTTCATTCTGTTCCCCATCCCTGTGTTCTAGCTCAGGGGGCTGAGTACTCGGGGAATGACTGGTCCTACTACTAAAGACTGAGGCAAAGGTGGCATTAAGTACCTCAGCCTTTTCCTGATCTTTGGCGAGTATGTTTCCCTCCCTGTCTAATGAAGGATGCAGATTCTCCTTAGTCCTCATTTTGTTGCTAATGTATTTATAGAAGCACTTTTTATTGTCCTTAACAGCAGAAGCCAGGTCGAGTTCTAGTTGGGCTTTGGCCCTTCTGATTTTCTCCCTACATAGCCTCAGAGTCTTTGTAGTCCTCATGAATGCCCTGACCTTTCTTCCAAAGGCCATAAACTCTCCTTTTTTCCCCTGAGTTGTGACCATAGCTCTGTTCAGGGCAGTCTTCTTCCCCAACAGCTCATTTTTCAGCACATGGGGACAGCCTGCTCCTGAGCCGTTAAGACTTCCTTCTTGAAATATGTCCAGCTTTCCTGGACTCCTTTCCCTTCAAGACTGCCTGCCAAGGGACTCTGTCAACCAGGGTCCTGAATAGACTAAAGTCTGCCCTCCAGAAGTCCAAGGACTAACCCTCCTCCTTGCTTCTCCAAGAACCGAAAACTCTATCATTTCATGATCGCTATGCTCAAGATGGTCTCCAACTTTCACATCATCCACAAGTCCTTTTCTGTTCACAAACAACAGGTCCATCAGGGTGCCTTCCCTAGTTGGCTCACTGACCAGCTGTGTCTGGAAGTTATCTTCAACACACTCCAGAAGCCTCCTAGACCCTTCCATCTCAGCTTGTTGTATTTCCAGCAGACATATTTTAAGTTGAAGTCCCCACTAAGGACAAGGGCTAGCAATCATCAAACTTCCNAGTCTGCCCTCCAGAAGTCCAAGGACTAACCCTCCTCCTTGCTTCTCCAAGAACCGAAAACTCTATCATTTCATGATCGCTATGCTCAAGATGGTCTCCAACTTTCACATCATCCACAAGTCCTTTTCTGTTCACAAACAACAGGTCCATCAGGGTGCCTTCCCTAGTTGGCTCACTGACCAGCTGTGTCTGGAAGTTATCTTCAACACACTCCAGAAGCCTCCTAGACCCTTCCATCTCAGCTTGTTGTATTTCCAGCAGACATATTTTAAGTTGAAGTCCCCACTAAGGACAAGGGCTAGCAATCATCAAACTTCCCCCAGCTGCTTACAGAATATGTTGTCTATCTCTTCATCCTGGTGGGGTGTTCTGTAACTCCCACCACGATATCTCCCTTGTTGGTCTTCCTCTGATTATTACCATAAACACTCAACCCTATTGTCAGCATCATTAATTTCTAGACATTCATAACACTCTCTAACATACAGGGCCACCCCACCACCTCTCCTTCCTTGCCTATCCTTTCCGAAGAGTTTATAGATGTCCATTGTAGTATTGCAAAACTGCATCATAGTTTTCCTGCTGCACAATGGCTTCCAGCTCCTCCTGTTTGTTGCCCATGCTGCGTGCATTAGTGTAGAAGCACTTCGGTTGGGATAATGGTCCCACCACCTTTTTGCTGAGAGAAGCCCTAATTCCTACCTGACCATTCCCAGGCACAGACGTAGTTTCTAACTTATGAATAACCCTTGCATCTTTACTGTCTCATGGATCTCCATCCCCTACCTTCACTGAGACAGCAGACCGAGGGACCTCACTAGAATATCATCCCACAAACATTGGCACACCACCCCCAGGCTTATCTCTAGAGAGCCTGTTTCATATCCTTTCACCTTCAGGGATCTGACATTAGAAAGATGTATCAAAGTATGATGAATCCAAATTTAGTTTGGCTAGCACTCTTCTTTTTCTTTGAGAATCTATATGACTACTAGAATAAAGGGGAAAAAAAGGAAATCAACACCTCTATTCTTACACACTCTTACATTACATCTAAAAATAGATTCACTTTTAAAGTATTTGTATATTTTTATAATTTCATGCATCTATTACCTTGGAACACAAGAGGGGAAAAATGTAATTTAAGCATTTCATTTACCTTACTATTCAGTATTAGAAGTTTGAAAAGTAAAGGGTATTGATCTCTTTGAAACTAGAATAAAAAAACAACACAAAATTAATTAAGGAAGCAAGAGTTGAACAAAGTGGCTGCATAACAAGAGCCGAGATTTAGCCTTGAGAAAATGGAAAAAAACCAAACCAAAAAGACTCTGGCTTGCAAACACATCAGAATTAAGGATTAGTCCACATGAATAGCACATGTGGGAAATATTTCAATGCCAATCAGAAGAGCAAAATGCAAAATGCAGGATTTTAACTCTTCTATTAAAAGATCTGTAATGTTTGATGTCTTTTTCTATCTAAGAACTCCATTTGTAATTGGCCCTGACTTCATGCACTACAAATCTGATAAAATAATAATCTAAACCAATAGGACACTAAAACCAGGACTTTACAACAGCTGAAATTTGATTTTATATATATATGTGTGTGTGTGTGTGTATATATATATATATATTTAAAAACCTGGTATTTAGATCAGAAAAAAAACCCAAACCAACAACAACCAAAAAAAAAAACAAAAAAAACACCCACTAAAAACCAGGAAAAAGCAGCAGCTCTCATATGGAACAAAAAAATGGTTCCAGCAGTGTCCTACTTCAGACAAACAAACAATATGGAGACGAAAATTACAGATTTGACACCTGAATTAGGAAACAAATTACACAGTTTTTCCACAGCTGTGGGAAATTTATATAAAGATTTCTAAGCATGTCTCTTTCCTGCTTTAGCAGAGCTCTCTGCAAAACTGAAAGATTGAAGAATGAGGGCAAAGAAGACCAATGCATTACAATAATAAAGGACACTTAGAAGATGAAAACAATCTGTAAACCTCACTTAAAAACAAACAAAAAAAAAGCTGCTAGAAATGGTAGGAGATATTTTAAAAAGGACTGACTGGAAAATATACTTAAATGATTTTCAGAAGGTAAAATAACATTTCTATCCTAATTCCTCTTCAAAATTTAAAAAGTGAGATGGCTAAAGTAAAAAATATAAACAAGTCATCTAAAGTCATTTAAAGACAGTCTTAAACAACATTACCTATAACTACAATGACATCAAACTCTTCCAAAATTTCCCTGAAGCATTCAATAGTACAGAATATTTAAGCCA
This sequence comes from Chionis minor, assembly GCA_013398295.1. Lineage (NCBI taxonomy): Eukaryota > Metazoa > Chordata > Aves > Charadriiformes > Chionidae > Chionis > Chionis minor. The sequence goes on along the minus strand of VZSF01005930.1, from coordinate 153,984 downwards.
GCAAGGAAGCTCCTTGGGGAACAGACTTACAGATACAACACAAATGATGCAGTTACTTTAAAAATAGTCACCCAAGAAAACAAAATCTCACCTGCCAAGCCTAAAGTATGTTTAGGAGCTGCTTATAAAGATAAGCTCCCACATCAGCACACAATATATTTAAGAGGTGCTCTTCAATATATTACTTAGAATTTAAAAAGCTTAAATATCAAATTGCTGATAGGAAATACAGAATTCTTCTTTACATACATGTTCCATAAGTTTGAATCTAAATCACATTCTTGTTTTTGAAAGGAGAATATAATATATAAAAACTACGTTTCTGTTTCAAATGCTTTAACTGTGTTAACTTTCCGAGTCTTTACATGGGCAAAAGACGACCATCATTTGATAAAGCAAGAGTGAAATCTCCAGAAGAGTACCTGCTCCTACAGCCTCTACCTGGACCTTAACAAGTGTCTTGGCGAGAAGATTACCGTACCAGGCCATAGCAGTTGTATAGCTGAGACTGCAAAGGAAATTGGATGTGGTCCCTAAGAAGAGAACAAGAGACTGTTCTTCCACATTACAAGTTTTCTGAAAAAAATTAACTAGTATGAATTGTACAAATGCTCTCCTGCCTTACACGCCAACCAGAATAAAGAGATACACACTTAATTCAACAAGTGCTGAAATACAGACATTGATCCCAAGGCAATATTTTTACATGAGTGCCTTTATTACTTTGATAAACTAAGTGTACTAGCCTTTAACTCAATGAGGCCAAGAAAAATAGCATACAGACTCTTAAGTCTACATTTGTGCTAGGATACATATACGCAGCCTCTCACTACAGCAAGTAGTCCTCTGAAGATATTTATGGTATACGGCATTTCACAGTAAGTTTCTTGGAAAGCTGGCCAGACATTTGTAGTTCTGCAAGGCCTTATCAACACTGGCAGACTAATCCTGGACAGTGCAAAATACAGCCATGCTGTTACTGTGGTACATGTTTGCATTGCTTCAGTATCTCAGCCCCCTGAGTTTAAAGAATTGCAGAAGACTTTTGCTTCTTGCAAAACATGCCACACTTCCCTTAAACTTAAAAGTTGTCTCTAAGTGGAACAATTAAATTCACATTAGCCTTTGCAATTCTGCACTACTCTGCTAAGAAGATATTAGTGAACATTTCTGCAACCTAACAGATAACTTTCAAACACTGGAAGAGGCTGCCCACATATCTCGTGGACTCTCCATCCTCGGATGTATTTAAGTCTCAACTGAACACAGTTCTGAGCAACCTCGTCTAGTTGACCTTGCTTTGAGCAGAGGTTCAGACTAGACAATCTCCAGACAATCTCCCTTCCAACCTCACCTACACTGTGATTCTCTGAGCAAAAATTCACCCCGTGAGCCAGTTGCTTACTAAGATTTTCCCTGTAAACAGCCATCAAAACAGTGACATCACAGATTTCACAAAACCCCAATCTAACATACAGAAAAATAATAGAGGCTTTCAAAAAAAATCTTATATACAGGTATAAGAAGAGCTGTCCTAAGCCAAACCAAAAGTCTACGTATTCCAGTACTTTAACCCCAACAGCAATTTTAAGAGGGCATCCCAAGAAAATAGGATAAGAAAAGGGCAAACGTATTTCCTCCAGCCTCCACCCATTCCCACGTCAAAGATTTTCCTAGGTTGTCATTTCTGAAGATGAAGTTTCTCTGTATTTAGCAACGCCAAATGGATCTCTCCTCCATGATTCTGTTCAGCCTCCTTCTTCACTCATAGCATACTTTGGCAAAAAATGCACATTTAGCAACACATAAAGCAGTCAAAGATAAAAAGGTGTCTGTTTTGTCAAGCAAAATTATTCCTTAAGCATATTGCATTGCTGCAGAGCAGGACCACTCACTTTCAGGATTTTCCACCTGACTCAGCCATATGCCCTGTAAAGGCTTATAATTTACTGACTAAGAACACACGTAAAACAAATGCTGTCCCCATTGCAAGGGAATTACAAGTTTATTGCAACCTCTAAAAACTAGTTCCAAATGCTTGAATCTGATCAGTAGTATGGCAGTATAAATAAAAGGTTAGACCAGGACTTATGTGCTTGGCATTCTAATTCCCAGCTGCACACCTGGCAAATCACTTTACTGCTCTTTGCTTCAGTGTGTCCATTTGTAAAAGGTGAATAATACTGCTGATTTCCTTTGAAAAAAATTTGAGAGATAATAAGGAAAAGTAAAATATAAATGTAGGGTACTGCTATCGTTGCTGTTCTTACAGCTGATTTTGTACACAGACACCTTTGTTGAATCTGTTATTTGAATGTGATTAATGAGATGGTTTCTTTTTTCTTCTATTGTTGGGTAATAGGTATTTTTTCTACACTGTAACACAAAATATATTGGACTAGGGATCATGGATTGCCAGATGTATCTCACTTGCAAGTGGAACAATTTAGTTGCCCAAAGCAGGAGAAAAGCTCTCTTTCAACAGCCAATCATGAAGATAAATCCCTATTATGTTAAAGAAACCAAGAGACATGAATGTTTTTCTCTCAATGATTTGTGTTTGTAATCCTTAATCTGCATATCAGGAAAATATTAATTTCTTATAGCAAAAGCTTTTTAAGAAATGAAACTGTATCCAAAGACATCTGCATGTCATCTACTGGTGCAGACATTATGAAGAAAATTCAGTCAAGCAAATGCTGCCAAGTGTCTAAGGAATACAGAAAAAATCTCCATACATCATGCCTCTCTCTTAGAGAGTTTACTTCTCTCAGGTGTTCATTTTCTGAGTCTCCAAAACTTCTTGAAGAAGTTTCCATGGAAACTTTGTCCTTGAGAAATAGCGAGAGCTTTCACATTTGGAGAGATTCAGGCAAAATTTCTCTCTGAGCAGACAGACAAAAGAGTATGAAGACCATCAGTTCACTTCTGGTATCAGTATAGAATAGCGTGAAAAACAGGCTGACTTGGAAGATTTAAAGAAAAAGAAAAAAAAAAGAAAGAAAAAGAAAGAAAAAGAAAGAAAAAGAAATCCACAACATAATAATAGCAGCCCTTGTTGCCTCTGAATCTCAAGGAATACCAAACCAGTAGATTTTTGCAATACAAAACCTACAGTTACTTTATTTTTTTTCCTTTTAAGAGGGCAAGAGAGGATCAAGCTTTGCAAAGCTTTTAAAGCTCTGAGGAAAAGGAGTATTTTCCTGCTTAACACTTAACTCTTTACTCTTGAAACCTCCACCAAAGATGCTTTGGAACATCCCCTTCAGGCAAATCAACTCACTGTAGTTTTAATATAGATCAGAGAAAATGTCTTGAATTAGCAACTGAAATGTCTTTCTTTTGGATAAGCAGCTCTCTCGTGAATTCCAAAGAACAGAAGGTCATTATGCTGCACTAGAAAGAATGTGAAAAATACAAGACCCATCACAATATGTTAAAAACATATCAAGAAAAGTAATTTCATAATAGGGTAACAAGTAATTTCCGTGTTAGTGTTAAGAATGCAATTGATAACCTGTTTGTGTTTCTCAGGTAACAGAAGGAGGGTGAATTTCAGCTATTAAAATACCCACTAGTGAATGATCTGTTTGGCTGAAATGCTTAATGAATCTACCTAAAATGCAAACCAGGCAGAAATGTTACTTACACAATCCTAGCCCGCAGATCGAGAAGACACACAAGGGAGAACTGGTAGAGAGAAGGGCATGCTCTTAATTGATTAGGACATATGGAGCACCCATGCAGAGACGACACAGCATTTAGATTAAGTAATAAAAGCAGATCATTGTTTCTGCTTCAGTGCTCTCTCCAAACTCCATACTTTGTGCCTGACGTATGTTCTACTGTAAAATAATAGATGTGAGAGATGGCATTCCAAGAAATAAAGATCTGTTCTCCAGACATTGCCCACCAAAACTCCCACTGAAATGGGATACAGCCCTATAACTACTTGTACCTCAGATATAATCTGAGAGTCATAACACATGAAACGTATTATTCACATACACTGATTTTACTTTCAAAATTGATTTAAATAAATGTTACAGTAAAAACAAATGCATTTGTTTGGGCTAGTAAAGAATGATTAAAAATATACTTTTTCCAGGATTAAACTCATGCCTGTTCACTTTCTCATTATGTAGTGTGTGAAAACACCTCAGAAGGATCACAGTCCTTGAAATGCTTCAAAAAGAGATACAGGTGATATTTAACCTATTTATTCTTGAATAAACTCAAATGAAATTACTTTACAATGCATTTTTTATTAAGAAAAAAGTGTCACAATGTTTTCAATTCTTTGCCTGCAGAAATTATAATATTTCTTCACCAACATGCTTCTGTTACACCTAGTGTTTGGTACTAAGTTGATCTAAAACAAAACCCAAAAAAGGGCACTACCATTTACCCTAAAACAGATGCTCACTTCCATGGCAGACTGTTCCTTGGGATGCATTTTGCACATACGTAGTATTATTATAGTTGAGTGATCTCTGGATCAGGGTGGAGACTTCCAGTACCAACTGCTGTAGGAACAGTATATGCAGAAGTAGTGGTCTTGTATCTCCAAGTAAGAGATACAAATCATCATTGTAGCACTGGACTTCAAAGAAGAAGGGAGGAGGAGGACGGTCATGTGATAGAATGAACTTAATACATGAAAAGTTAAAGGCATAAATAATCGATTCTTCTTTGTGAGCTAACATACTTTCTGTCTATACTTGGTTTTCACATGTGAAGATTAATATTCAACAGTAGCTGGGTTAAGTTTGGTACTTTTTGGTTTATTTTTGCCGATACTAGAGTCTATGTAAGACATCTAAGAATTACTAATAAAACAGTTTAAAGAACAGTAGAAAGCAAAGATCACATTTCTTAAGGATGACGTGTTGTGTGATTTCCAGTTGTTGTTTTGCCAGATATTTTTAAGTTTGTCGTTTTACTAAGAGATATAATAAAAGTTTAAAAGTTTCCTGAACCATCATTGCATCTCTGGAGTTGTGCACTGTGTAATATATTGACTACCGCTTTTAATCCTTAAATAGCTATGTTTTCTCAGCACTGCAGGGACACATTTTTCAAAACAATGTGCAATTATAGCTCAAATAGCAAAAAAATATATTAAAGTTATTGCTTTAGCCTTTTGATTTTCCTGAATATATTGATGAGATATGGTGTCATACAAATGACTGGAAGAAACAAAATTATCCCATTTCAAATACTTAATACACCAATTTGGCCAATTTAAGCACACTACTTTTAATAAGTATCAAATTTTTTTGCTAGTATGTTAACTCAGGGCAGAGATCGTATCGTCAGTCCTCTCACGTAGATGTCCGTGAAATCATGCACAAATGACAACCCAACAAAGATAGCACTTAAAAGTTCTTTTTTGTACATTTTCATTGAGACAGAATATTCTCACCTCTATTTCATCCCATTTCAGATCTACAACTTTCTGTCCCGCTTTTGGCTGCCACGTAGGTAACATCACGGTTGCTCTTGAATGAGGAAGAACAATGTCAGGTTCCAAGGTGGATGAGACTGGTCTGCTCTGTCTTGATGACATCAACTCTGTCCGTTCAGAAACTGGAACACTGTGAAATGAGTGTTCACAGTTTGTTCCCTCATAGCCTTCGCTACAGAGACAGAGGTAGCCATCACCGCTAGAGCTGCAGTTACCATGGTGACAGGGGTTGCTGGCACAAGGATCTGAAACAAACTGGGAAAAACAGATCATATAAGTCAATTACTGCATATAAAGTATTTATTTCTGAGCTTTACAAAGACCATAAAACTGGATTCTTTTCACCTCCTGTATTTATCTCTAAACATATTTATGAACCAAGCTCATCTTTGATGTATCTTCAAGGAATTAAATTCAAAAGATTAAAGAATATGGATTAATCTATATTAACCTCTTTTATCGGACCATTTATTGCTAATTCACTGTTAACACAGTCAAGAAAAGCGATAAACATGAAGTATGAACATGGCCACTGTTCATAATCAAGAATTTTAAGACTGAAAAACAGTCTCGGTCTTAAAGAGCCCGAGAAAAGCAGTCTTAAAAGAGCAACCTATCCAGGGAAAACAACAAACACCTAGAAATTTAATGCAGTAATAGGAATAGGACCAGGGCACAGAATTCTTACAGGTCACCAGGACACGAAGCAGCTGTGTGCTGTCAGAGTTAACCACGTCACACAATCCTAGTCATGGACACAACTTCCATTTTGAAACAGCTGGGCCTTTTGCCCTCACTTTCTATAGTGGACAGCAGTTTCAGAATCTGATTCATTCTGGTATTAAGAACAGCAATTAGAAATTTGGAGCAGAAATGCGCTTATTTTTAAAACAGCATTTGTAAAAGTATAGGACAAATATGAGCTCAATGATGTAGAAAAAATCATGACCTATGCTTGCCTGAATGTCTGTCTAAAATTTGTCTACAGCTAGTTTATACTGAGTTTCTTATGTCATCATTGACTTCCAGGTTAAAAGTCTTTTCACTCTTCTATGTTGATGTTTACAGCAGTAATGTATTTATCGAATACATCTACAAACTCTTCTCAAGTTTCGGCTCATACGCTAAATCAGCCATGCTTGCTCAGGCTCCTTATAGAGGACACGCCTCGTTCACCTACTCATTTTTGCACCCCAGACTCCAAAGTTTAGCACTGCCTTTTGCAAACACATCAATACTTCTGTTTGCCCTGGAAATAGCTGCTTTGATATTACTTAAGAAACGTTTGCCTTAGTCAGAGCTAAATCACACTGCTGACTCACTGTCGTCATTTGAGCAACTAAGACAGCCAGGCAGTTCCCTCAATTTGTCTTCACGTCACAGTGATAACCCATCACTAGAAACAGACATTTTCTTAGTCTTTAAATGCAAATTTCACCCAAGTGCTCCAGCCCTAAAGATTAGGCAGTCCTTCCCCGTACAGTATTCCAGTCTTTCTCTGTGCAATATTCCAGCCCTTCCCTGCATAAGCAATGCTTTTTTTATTTGTCAATAAACCATCACAGTTATTTATTATTAAATATTTGTTTCAATTATCATACAAGTTACATAAGCTTTATGCATAATTAATGTCATAAAAACAAGTATGGGGTCTACACTAGGAATTCTACCTTTCCAGAGTTCAAAGGCCTGGTGTCAGGGATGCCAAATTCTAATGTTACACTTCCTTATATAAAACAGTACTATTATTTACCTCAGCTAGAATTCTTTCTTTGGCTGGAATTTTTGTATGCCCCAGCCTCTGTAACATTTTTAGACAGAAAAGAGAGGAAATGTTATTATGACTGTTAACTTTGGAGACAGTTAATGATCAATGTCACATTTTGCACTGAGAAATGCATAAGAGTTAGAGGCCACAAAGACAGTCCAAAATATACGGTCTACTCATTTTCTTGAGGTTCTGTTACAGCTCTGAATGTTATTTGCTTTGTATGGGGACTCATCTCATACATATCATGTGATACATTAGATATCAAGGTCAAGCTCTGACTCTTCTTCATGTTTAAAACTCAACTACATAGCAAGTTTATATATGCATCAAGTATCAAGGAAGTATGAATTTTTATGATCAGATGGGCTTATCACGTTAATGTCTCTTTCTCCTGTGAATCAACAGAATAAATAAGGTCTCAAAGAACAATTTCTAGATGGCTTCTCTGCAAAATAAATATTTAAGTGACAGAAAAGTAAAGAACAATTTCCAGGAAGGAACAAAACCTAGTTCTGCTCTATAATTTGTCAATTAAATTTTAAGCTTGTTCCCACTGCCAAGAAGCAAAGATTTTCACAGGAATTTCCTTTACCTTTAAGAGTGTTGAAGATAAAAAATGTTGAAGTGCAAACAAAGCCCAGTTCAAAAATTTTTCACAACAGTTTTTTCATGTTCTAGTTGCTTGGACTAGACATGAGTCTGAGACATGCAGCTATCCTGTTGTTGATAAGCTCTTTACTCATTCTTTCACAATTAAATCAAATTCACATTAACCCATTTTTGATTAATATATCAGCATTTATTCTATTCTGAGGAAATTTAATTGTTCTTCTCACACCTAAAATGTTACAGTTATTATTTGCAAGCCTAGTAACAAGAAAGAAAAAGTAACATTTTCAAAGAATCACAAAGGGCACTTTTTCCCCTTAGTGAACAAATCTACTCACTTTACAAGGAGAATAATAAAAAGTGCTCCGTGGTACATGTTACCTGCTGTAAACTGTTCTGAGCTTGTTTGACTGGAAATAGATGTGCTTCACAACAAGCACTGCTTACTGCTGCCCATGCTACACACTGAAGAACACCTTGTGCCTTATGAATCGCCACTAACGTTCCACACACAGCAGAAGTGAAAATAATTAAGACCGTCTGGTTTAGATGAAGAATTAAAAAAAAAAAAAAAAAAGATGAGTGTTGATGTAGAACTTCAGCCATACAGTTTATCAGAATTGAGCTTTATGAAGCACTTCATAGGGTTTTAACTTATCATACCCTTTTCTTAGTTACTATTAATTGTAAAGCTCTTTTTTCTTTCAGTAAACCTATCAAATCAACCTCCTTTGTGCACATAATTTTTCTGTTGAACTAAAACGTTCGTTCTGATTAGCAGTTAAAAAGAGGAAATAAAATTGATTAATTTGTGTTGCTAGTGATGTTTCTGTGGTTCCTCTAGTCCTCTCCAGAGTGGCAGCAATAATTATCATAGTCACATCTTGACACAGTGAACAGCATGGCTACATCAGAATTAAAAGGTAGCAAAATTTCAAGGCTTAACATTCAACAAACTTTTGAAGCTCAAAGGAAAAAAATAAACAATGTCCTTGGTCTCATAATTGACAGATGAACATAACTATATTGTGAGTACACAACTAAAAGGGCCCTTTTTTTAGCCATTCCTTGTGAAGTTCATGGTATTTTAAAATACTGGTGCACAGAGAAAAGGAGGAAGAGAGTAATATTTATCCATAGAGCCCACAATTATATAAGAACACAAGATAATCAATAGAGTATAAACAATAGAATTGTAATAATCTTGATTAAGAAAGTATGTTTAGTATTTGTCTCCTGCTTTCACCTCCATTTCTCCACTTAATAGTCTGTTTGTTTTCATAATACACTCTGTGACTAAATAGGCACAGTCAGCAGTTGCAGCTGACAAAGCTGAACTAAAAATCATAAAATGTATTTGCATGCAATTATTATTTCATATGTCTGGACAGCTATAATTTTTGGATTATTTTTCCAATAGAATCCTAAGATAGATGCATACCAAGGTGCCCTTCATATTGCAGTTAATTCTCCAAAGGCAGACTGAACAGCATAAATACAGTGCAAACACAAGGCTTGTTTAAGAATCACACTCACAAACATGGATTTTTTTGCCAGCCAGTCCAATTGTTTCCTAAGGTTTCAGTTTAAGATAAAACACTGCAAGATGTAAATCTGCAAGACCTTTCTGCTGGTACTCTTTGTGGTGACATCAGTTTGTCATTTAATGCTCATTCAGCATCTCTTCAGAGTGGTTCTACTTGTTCTACCTGGAGACAGTCAGAAAGGATCCTCCAGAGAGCTTCAAAAAATAGAATGGTAAGCCTAAAGAGAATGCAATAGATAGGTTCCTAAACACTACGCAAAACCTGTCTTCCACCTGCAACTCTCCTTTTAGATGTGTTAGTACAAAACTAACTTCTGGCTCAGTTTTTATTGCTGTCGCCTACAATCACAGACAGCATTATACCAGCTTGTAACATCAGTAAAATATGGAAAAAGCAGAGTAAATCCAGGCCTCAGATTATGAATTCAGTGGATTGCTTAAATCCATTCTACATAGTGAATGTCAAGCTGTTAACAAAGCGAAGCTGCCACAACAATGTCAAAGGCTGATATTTCACATGTGTCCAGTAGCATTCACAACCTTCAAAACAGGCTTCACCTATTAAAAGCCAACAGAGTCCAAAAGTTTCCAGCTCTGCAATGGCTTCCTCAGATAATTTTTCAAGTCACAGGATGAAATGTTGTGATTTTCAAATACATCAAGTGCCTTTAGCTGGTTGGGATTTAGGTAGCTAGTCTTTTCATGTGTTCTGGTAAAAACAGATCTTAGAAGTTCAAATCAGTAGAAGAAACTGGTTTTGCCTCTACATTGCTGAAGAAATTCCCCAACACAAAAGCAAACAACTGTTGTCCAGGAAGAGATCACGGGAAGATCCACCACGTATCACCAGCAGAGAAAAAGGATCAGATGGACCAATTTCAAGCTATGCTCTGTACATTAAAAATTATCAACTTCTGAATACTTTAGAAAGAAAATAATTGAAACCTACAGTCTAAATATTATAATTTTGTTTTTATTACAGTAGGTTAAAAAAAAGTTTTTTCTTACAAGCACATCTGAAATATTGTATTATCTTTGCATATGCATCAATTTATGAAAAAGAGATGGAAATAGATTGCAATCTTTTACATAGCAATGGCAATAAAGATTATCTAGAAATGCAATCTCTTTGAAAGAATGCTTTGATTATGTTCAAACTATATTTAAACAGTCTCATTCACTCCTTCACACAGTAAAGTTCTAAATCCCACCTATCACACATTAAATATTAATGGAAACTAGGAAACAAAAGACAAGAAAACAGGATTAATTGAAATTGAAAAAAACCCCAGATGTTCCAAAAAACGTCCACAGAAAAAGCATTGAGATAAGTATATTGAACAAATACATTTTCTTCTATTTTGAGAAAAGACCGTCTTGTGACTCAGTGAGACTCAAGCAACGTAGGCGGGTTCAATTTCTGGCTCCCCCAGAGACATCCTGTGTGACCTGAGAGCAGTCACACTATCTCTCTGGCTCTTTCCTAACTGTAAAATGGAGATCACATTTCCTGTCTTACACTGCCTGTGTTCTCTGGTTAGAAAGCAATTTTTTTTGAGCATGGGAAGCATGGAGTCAGATGGAGATAGGAACTCTCAAGCAGCAGTAAAATACAAATGAATGTAATAAAGAAATAAATCTCTGTACAGCAAGGCTAAATCTGTAACCTGTGGCTATTCACAGGTTTGTTTCCTTCTTGTTCTTTCTTTCTTTCCCTTTTGTTTCTTTCTGTGGCCATTCAAGTTTCTTCTTGCTCCGATGAACAGAACTGTTCAGAGAAATGCCCAGCAAAAATACTTCAAAGTTAAGAAAAATTCCTAAACTGTATTTTCTTTTCTAATTAATCCATAAAAGACAGCAAAATCATACTGATATTTCATGTTTAGACACTATACTCTTCATCAATTTCAATCAAATTCTGCTTGAAAACAAGTAGTTTGAAAAATACATCAGATTTCCAGCTGTGACCAAACATAGAAATAAAAAGAATGGCTAATACTCTGTGATTATGAGAGTTAGGATGAATGAGATTTTTTTGTCTCAAGAGAACGTAAAAATTAACCAGTGTTAGCAACTGAGGTGCACAGAGGTATCTCCACCTTAAATGGCTCTTACTGTGAAGTTGCCTGCAATTACTTTCGTGTATGAGTTTAAGGACACTTTCGGTAAGTAATTCTTCTTCACATGTGAAGAACCAGTGCTATGTCCTAGTGAAACACTGCCTCGCAGGGTGCAGTGACCACCAGCACCTTGATCAGATACCAGCCAGTCCATGCAGAAATCGGAATGTCACAGTTTGTCAGAAGAAAACGAAATGTGCCAGTATGATGCTATTTCATACTACGAAGTAGCCATATGCTATGAACTGCAACAATTTGAGCCTTGGGTGTGAGGGACTTCAAAGAATGGCCAGGTCGCAAAGTAATAAATAGCAAGTGCTTTATACACAGTCCTGGAAACCAGAGCGACCGAGGCTTGCTTTCCCATCCCTCAAAACAATGTAAAGAGGACAAAACATTCATATATTACAAAAAACATAAATATGGCAGCTACATCAGTTTTTAGAAACTAACTACAAGCTGCAACACAGAATTGGAATTAATCATGATTTAGAAGGCTAATGCCAAGAAATGTATCATACTGAAAATACAATGTAAGCAACTTCTTTCTAGAAGTAAACATTTACTGTTTTCCTTTAGCAATTCCACTCAATGCCCCAGCTCATCAGGGAAGGCATCAACAAGTCTAATAAAGAAGTGTAACCTTTATCAGATAATTCAGAACCAGATTTTTTGAAACACTGTTAACCATAAGCATTTTGGATTGCTTCCAAGCTGCCATTCTCATTCTATGAGTTTTGAATATTCAGAGTAATGAAACTGCCAGTGAATGTAATAAATGGATATAAAACATTTTCTTTACTTCAGTGAAGCAGCAAAGAAATGCCTAAAGAAATTGTCTGTTTAATTGAGAACCAAAGCATGGCTGCCCAAATCTATTTGAAAAACCAGCAAACATAACAAGGCAAATTTTAAACAGCATGATAGATTTTAAAAACAGAGCTCCAGAAAATGGCTAAGTTACCCTTGCATAATAAGTTACCATATATCAACCGCTTTGCTGTACCTATCCCCAGGCACTTTCCTACCTCGAGGCATACTGAAATAACTACAAAATAAATTGAGCTCACTTTCCCTGTCCCTCAGCAAAGGAAAATATCTACTTTACACTAACCACAGAGTACTGCTAGATGTGAGCATGTACATAAATAATAATTGAGAAGAACCTTAGAGTTTTTCTCAGCTCTTCCCATCAGATTATTTGTAATACATTGTTGTATACTTTCCTTTATCCTGTTGGGAAAGGTATTCAAATTGTTTGGTATTTGTCTAGATATGGTGGATTTAATATTACATTTCAAGTAGACAAACTAAGCCAACCTACCGTGGTTTTCAGCAACATCAATGATCAGCAAAGATGCTTTTTAAAAACAAAATTAGGTCAGAATATCCATCCTGAAGTTAGGTCAACTACTTATCAGAAAGGATATAAGAAGTACCAATAGACCTGTGAAGATTAGCATTAAGATTTTTTACCTCAGCATCATCTCATTTTACTCACGCTAGGGGTTGGCAACCTACAACACAGTTGTTAAATGGGACCCCAGTGGCACTCTCATTACTGGTGGTAAAACTATGGGGTAGTTCTGAACATAAAGCATTAACTTTGTTACAGTAACAAAATACATTTGTTTGTTTAGATCTTATGCTATTACTGCATTATGAAAACATCACACAGTGAAAGAATTATCAATAATGTCTCTATTCTTAATATTGTTTTCCCTTTTTAGAAGTAGTGTTTCTTAAGCAACGGTAGGGTGCACAGAATATTAAATTACGATATGTAATAACATGAAAATTCATAACATTATTTCTACAATGAACTTTCTGCTAGTTTCAAATGCATTATTCACTTGTGAGAAGCTGAAATTAAGTAAATATGCTCCTTTATATTGTTCTAGAATTCAGTAATTGACCTAAAACCAAATTGTAGTGTTCTATAAAAAACAACCAAGCAAATGTTCCAACTTACATGCAAAAGATTTTAGAAGATTTTTTTAAACAAATGATTGATTAATTCTAATGAATTTAAGTTTGAAGTTAAGCGTATGGGTCACATTCTAATCCAAGGCTAATAATATTACTTCAAAATCTTAAAGTTTGGCCATGAATACTCTGAGTTATGATGAGATCAGGACTAGCCTAGGGAGGAATACAGTTCAAATATCTTTATGAAACAAAAACCCCAAACAATCTTCTACTGGGTTTTTCAAAACTGACTAAAGAAATTACTTATCCTCCTGAAAGTAAGATCTTGAATTCCTAACTTTTTATCTGTTTTAAAAACAACAGCACGTAATAGCTGTTGCGAAAGCAATATTCGGGTGTGCCAAGTTTTACACAATCTATATGTCTGTCCATCCTTACAAATTTCAACCGCAGTGAATAAACCAGATTTAGTAGTTTTCTACACATCTCAAATATAATTAAACTTCGTCTACTTCCATTGCATGAACAAGCAACCAGAGGACCAACCCCATCTAAGTGCTCTAACTGGCAAACAGACCGCAGCATAAGCTCACACTTTATTATACAGCAAGCTAGGTACAACACATAGCACCTTTACCAAGTTCAACAACAGAAACAGCAACAGGATTCTCATTTTCTTTAGCACCAACATCAACCAACGTCAAGACACAAATTCATATAAAACAAGACTTCATTAGTTCAAGTACTCATGGCCTTTCTTGACTTAGAAGTCTGAGGCTTCTGACATTTTCTAGATGAGACACAGCAAAATAGGCACACAGCTCTTGTAAGAACAAGAGGAGGACTGAATTAACAGTGAGCTGTGCAGTAAAACTACACAGTCGAACCATCAACACCACATGAAATCCTGAAAAATTCAATAGATGTGACAACTGGCTACTCTCAAAGCTTTTTGCCCACAAAAGGCTGTAAAAACAGGAAAAGACAATAAACACACCTGTAAGGTATCAGGGAGATGTGATATAATCAGCAGTCCATTGATGCCATATTTTCCAAATCAAGTATGAAAAAACAATTAAAATCTTGCAAAGAATTTTTTGAAAAGAAGTAGTTGTTATAATTTCAAGCCACAATATATCAGAAAGGACACCTTTTGCCAGCCGAGACATTTGGCAATCAATAAAAAAGAAAATGCTTATGCACTTGACCAAATAGATGAGCATTATATAGGTCTTCCAGTGCTTTCAAACAACCAGCATTACAACCAATGTTACTGCATTCTGTCAGGTACTACTACAGCACAGTAAATCATTGCAGTCTCCTGATTTTTTTTCTTATTTCTCATAGTTAAATATCCTGCCAGATCAAAAGTTAAAATATTGTCCAGTTGGAGAAATGCTGAAAGAAAGATGAAAAAAAATTGCAAACACATGAATGCATTCTCTCAGTATGCATTCTCTGTATTGCTGCATTGGATTAAGTTACCCCCCATGATCACTATTTTAAAAACTCTTTCCTTTGTGTATTAATATATATTTGATTTTAATCATTCAGGCTCAGGATTAGAATTCCAAGACCCAGCTGCATTTTTAATACAGTTATTGGGGGTTACATATCAAGTACTTAATATAATCAACACACTGAGTAGAACTGACATCTAAAGAGAATCTGTGAAAAGGGATGCCAGTGTGAAGAAGCTGCCTTCGGTTCTCTGGCTGTTACAGCAGACAAGGACTTACAGTCTTCCTTTTTGGATTAGGAACCTAAACAGTTTTTGAGTCACAAATAATTTTTTCTTTTAAAGCGGGGTCAGAGGCAGTATAGAGAAGTCAGCATCTTTATCACATAGCGAAGCACCTGCCTGCACGTAATGAGCAATGTCCAAAGAGTTTCAAATCAACATCCAGTTCCTAATCCCTGAAAGACTTATCATTTTACTGCTAGAAATAATTGGATTAAATATTTGAACAATGTTGGGAACGGAGATAAAAGCCCCAAATTTCTCTGTTCCTCCTTGCTTAAACACCATCGCTCACTCATGTTGACAATCATTCCCATTGTCACACACTCTGCCCCTGTAATTTTTGCTCTGTGAAAGCCGTTTAAACTACAACATTCTATCTCACATTTTATGACAGGCTAAGAGTGAACTCAGCTACTTCATGGCAGCTAATACACAGTAACTTGTTAAGGTATGACAACAGCAGCATATGCCCAAACCTTGAGAATAAGCCAGATGCATAAAATAAATCTTTATATTCAGTGGTTAGAGGCAGTGCTTCTTTTAAAGTCATCTGAAATAGCTGTTTTGCCCAGTCAGTGGAACAACCTTTGGGGGGATAATTTTTAAAGCCAAATTTATCTTGTGGTCCAAAAGACCTTCTAAAATTTGTATTAAAATAAACTGGATGATCATTTTTCCCATGACATACACAGTAACAGTTGTTCAGTGTTTTATCTTTCTAGTCTATGCCAATTCAATTCTTCTAATGTCAGGTTTTGACTGTTTAGTTCTAATTTCAGCTTTTCAATCACTCTCAATACTTCTAGTTACAGACTTTTCATTTCTTTTGTGCAGAGGACTGTGCCTTCCTGCTAGGGCAATTCAAACAGGAAACTGATCCTCTAACATCTCTAGGTCTAGAGAAACAGAAACAGTGTTTAGCCCACTTGTCTGGTACAGTGGTATGCAATCTGAGGTCTCCTGCAGCAACTTACAGGGAGTCTGGCATTACAAACGAGAGAATTACTCCTCAGAGTGTTTACTGTGTTTCTTCTCTCCGTCATGTCAGAGATAACAAGCAGAAAGTTGTTTGTTGTAAGATGTTCTTACTGGCGTCTCCAGGATGCCATGTATGCTCATTGTTCAACATGATGAAAGATGTATGTAGAAATGGTAAAATGAGTCAAGTTTCAGTTCACTAGTGCCCAGCAACAAACTCATCATCTATAATTCTAAATCTGCCCTAAAGATCATAGTTGTTACCAAATGCATTACAATATTAATGAACAGTTCCTGAAAGAAATGAGAGGATTTGTGCCCTGCCCACGCCCCGTTTGCAGATGAAAGTGCACAAATGAATGGTCCCTGTCCCTTTAGGGCATAAATTATTATAGAGGGTTTTTTTGCTTAAGTCTCTCAGTTGGTCTAAACACTGGAATCTACAAAACCAGACACAATACTTTAAAGCCCATTTTTTCTAGCACTGTGGAAAGCAGGGCTGTTAGCTAAATAAGCTTTCCTATGAATTTTGTTTCCGAGGTCCTATATCAAATGACCTTATATCTGTCATCAACTACACTGTATACACACTGTCATTTTGCTGTCCACTTTAGAAACAAGAGTATTTTTTTAAGCAATGACATTCTACAATTCCTCTCACTCATACAAATTTATCTTTTGATGGTTTACCCTCATGAATTAGTCTGTATCCAGACAAGTTGAAACTTATGTCACAGGTCATTCCCCATATGCTTTTACTTCTCCAAACTCTTTATTACACTCTTTGTATGACTGGCATCTTAGCTAATAATCTCAATACTGATTTATGTCTATTGGCCCAGTCCCTTAATGTTTTGATGTTGTGAATTAGATTTATCATTTTATGAACTCAGCAATACTTCATGGCATCTAAAAAAATTCTATGGCAATAACTAAACTGTAGAAACGCTACGGTGAATGAGGAAATACTCCTTTTGTTTGATTTAAATTTACTGTTTGGTAATTCTATGTTCCTACTCCTTATCCTGTGATATTTAGCGAGTATGTTGTTCTCTTCTTCACACCGCTAATGATTTTAGACACATCTGTCACAACTGCGTTTGGAAAAAAGGTGAACAAAAGAAGTCCTAGATATTCAGAAGTTGTTTTATGTACCTTGTTATCATTCACTGTCTCTTTCTGAGGTAAGGAGAGAGTACCAGAGATGTGGGTATACCTTGGATTTATATACTGGTATAGTCATAGTACCCATTTTTTTCTCTGGTCCTTTCATCATAGTAATCAAAATATTAAAACCAACTCTCACAAGGATCCTCATTTGTTTTGTCACTATATGTCATTTCCTATCTATGTGATGTATAACTCTTTTTCTACTCACTCTATTCAAGGACAAAATTGATTGCCTTTACTGGTTTAGACACAGATCCTCTAAGGTTCTGTACATCACCATTCTCCTGCACGCATGTATGATACACGATGGCAATTACCCACACAAATCAGGAGAGTAAGGATTTGCAGATCTGATCAGAATCATGCTGGGAAGCTTTCTATTGAATACAAAGACAATGGCATTAGAATTCTATTTCCTGCAGATAGCTCTAGCAGCCTTTTATTAATTAGAGTCCTGTATGCATGCTTGCATTTTTAATAGTTTCTTGTGGTTTTTTTTTTTTTCAAAATTCCATTAATTCCTACAACAAAACATTCATTTTTTATGGCAAACATCAGGGCTTCTGAAAGGTACTCTCCCACACTGATTTATGATATAATAGGTAGCAAGATACACATGAGTGCCTGACAGCAGTCCAGAGGTAAGCCGAAGCGTTTATAAACATTCTTTTCCTCCAGATTATGAGGGTTTGAAGGGGCTGAAGCACTTACCTCCTTTTGAAACAGTTACAAGAATTCAAGGGAATATTTCCTGCTACTATAAAAAAATTCCAGGTTATTTCCGGGGTTGTCACTCAGTATATTTCCTACATATGCCTCAATGAGATACTTGCATACTGCTGCTCATAATGCTCAGCTCCGATATAAGTGTGAGTCCTAATATTAAACATGCTACTTTTCCTATTGTAACTGTATTGAAAGACGGGGGATTTAGGAAACATTTCAATGTGCAGCTAGACACTGAGTCTACAAATAGCAAAACAGTATAGTACATTTTGCACAATAGTATATCTCTGAGGGCCCATCCAACTCAACATAAAATTCAACTTGTACATGCGTGTATTTACATCACGGGATGAGATAGCATCTTTTGACAAATGTCAAATTTTTTTTTAAATTATTGAAAACTACTCATACACGTCTTCCATCTGTATTTTGTCCTTGACCTTCAGCAAATATGTTTATATTAAAACAAACTTAAAAAAAAAAGATAGGAAAAATAGGAAAAGAAATGTAACATTTTTAAACCACCGCTATCGGCATGCCTTGCAGGAAGCTTCTGTGATGGATTAAAAAATGGCTCATTAAATCCCTGCTGTGCCATATCCTACATATCTTATTGTGTCAGGTTACATGATATTTTAAGACACTACACAACTGCCATTCCCTCTGAGGACAGAAAGAAGTGCAATGGAGTAGGATAAAATTCTTAATGCTGTATTTGCAAAATGGTAAAACACAGCATAACCTCATTGTGGTATAAATTTTGTCATTAGTCCCTGTTCCCTCACTGTAAGTTGGTTGAAAATGTGTTTTAATTAAGACAAGTAGTTAAAAGGATAAAAAAATATGGACAAGAAAAAGAAAATGAAAATAATTTTCATTTTTCTTGCATCTGGTTTGCTTTTTTATGCTCAGGAAACCTTTCAGATTTACAGTGTTCCTTCAAGATTCCACTGAAAGTAAAAAAAATTTGAAAACTATGATGTGATTAACCTATAATCCTGGCAAACCTGTTCCCATACATTTGCCTTTTGCCTTACAGAAATTCTCCTTAAATTCTTGACACAATTAAAACATTTTTCTGAGAAACAAGATTTTTAAAAAATCTAAATAAAAAGTTCTTTTGTCAAGTAATTTCTTACTTGATATTGAAGGGGGACAACTCTGAAATAGGATAGGAAATAAACAGTGGGGAGAGAGTCTAGAGCAAGAACAAAGGAAGCTATGAGGATTTGACCAGGAGAGGCCAAAAACATACTTGAACAATACAGGAGAAAGTATTAATTATTCAAAACATCTAGTCACAGAATCAGTCTGATTTTCTAATATTAAAGATGATGAACCATGCGTTCAGAAGTTTTCTCTCTATTGCAACAAAATGTTGCAGATGAAATAGAAGGAGAGATATGGCTAATGCTACAGCTTTTAGCCCCAACAAACAGATTTGTATTGCAAGGATAGTATTTTACATAAGAAAATTCAAACATTTAAAATATGAATCGGCACTAAATACTTGCTAGACTTGGTACTGTATCGTTAACCTAAAATCTCCACCTACTTCATGTTCTTGAAGCATTCAGCTGCAAAATACTCATACGTTATCAATTGTTTACATTAAAACAAAAAACAAAGTAGCCCAAGTACTACTTTCTGAAATGTTAGTCTTGGGAGACAAAGAGGAAAAAAAGTATAATTCTAAACCATTAAAGTCAAAAATGTTATTTATGCATGTGTACCATATAAGCTTTCCAATATTACTTTTACTTACAAGATAAATATTTAGGAGGAATACAAAAATCCATCTATTGCAGAGCACACAGTAGAAAGAATTTCTAGAACTATTGAGACCTATGATTTGGCACAGAAACAATCTGATAATGATTTAGTCCCACCTGTCTTCTGTCCTGGAAAAATCAGGCTGTTGCTCACCTTCCAAAAAACTTTCTTATGAAACTCTTCAGTGTACCACTACTATTTCTTGTTCAAATTTTCTGTAAGTTCTCTATAAATATTTAAATATATTAAAATTACAGTACCATCATGGGACATCTTCTCCAGTTACGTCCTTAAAGATGACAGATTTTTATTTTTTATCCAATTGATGATCTAACGTATGTTGGAACTGAGCCACTAATGAGCAATGGGCATTTATGTATATTCCCATCCTTGAGTAAAGACAGGTCAGTTGCAAAATCAAAATAAGACTCAGAACTAGAGAATAAATAAATACCCTAGAAAATACTGTTACCCTGCCTAATAGGTATTAGGAATTAATCTGTCAATAACTCTGATATCCTCCATACAGTTCTGATTGGTTCTGACACAGTCTCTCTCCTTTACAACCTTACAGTCTGCTTTGCTAGTTTACCAAATCCATACAATTTTATTTCCCTGCTCATATGATTTGCTTCTTAATTACAAGCTCATCTGGAAGGAATAATATCTCTTGGCAGTAACCGATTCATTATCCTAAAATTCCTGCATTTGAGTAGGAAAAACTCCAGTCAATTTTTGTTAATTGCTCCTGACATGCGTCATCTATCAATACCTCCAGGAATTCCAGGATCATATGTAGGGAAAAAAACCACTAAGGGGTGAAAGGAAAAAAAAAAAAAAAAAAAAAAAAAAAAAAAAAAAAAAAAAAAAAAAAAAAAAAAAAAAAAAAAAAAGAAAAGAAAAGAAAAGAAAAAACAAGGAAAAAAAAAACCAAGGAAAAAAAAATACAGAACCAAATTACCATTTATGCTCTTAAAATCAAAAGACTACCACACACTAAGTCTTCATGGTTGTCATCCTTAAAAGAAATAGGTCTGGATTTGTGAAATGGTACTGAAATGATGTTTAAAGCCTCACGGAGGGAGAGATAAAGGTGTACAAAAAGAATTACTTTTATTCTTATGGTCTCCTCTGCCGAATCAGACGTTCTCTGACAGCAACAGCAACAAAGAGTAAATGAAACATTAAATTCCCATTTAAATCAGACAAACCATTTTGTTCATTACTGCTTTCAGCAAGATTGAATTCTGCTTAACTATCTGCTTTTGCCATATCAAATGGAACAAAGGGGCAGATCACTACAAAGCCTAACACGACAAATGCAGTAAAATGTACTGTTTCAATTCAAAGTGTCAACACTCGCATAAATAATTAGCCAGAACAAATGTATTTAAAACACAGGTATACATAAAATATAATACTTAATTATATGCAAAGCTGCCATTTCTACAGCAACTTCACCTTTACTTAATTATTTTAATTTCAAAAAACATCTTACCAGGAATGAATTAGTGCCCATGACAGTTTTACTGGAATTTAGTGACTACGTACAGTCAGGTTAAATGTCAGTTCTGTTCTGGCTAGTCACATTGGCCCTCAGTAGATTCAGAGAGTAAAGAGAAGCCTGCAAGCCAGAGAAATTTCAAAGGATCTTTATCTTCCTGGGCTTGTAGATTAGCATTGAATTTGGAAAAAGTGAGAGATGGAAGGGGAAGAAAAAAAGCAGGTGGCTCTTGCACAAGCTTTGTCACATCACTTTGCCAGTATATTTCCAGAATGATTTGTCACACTTTTGTTACTTTTCTATTAGTCTTCACTGGAACAGACTGCATATTTTATGGAGTCATTCAGGAATAATTTCTTGCACACAAAAATGCCAAGTAAGGAAAAAATAATTAGCAATTTCCTTTTAATTTATGATCTCAACAGGATTTGAATCTTGATAAAGCATGGAATCCTTCTGAAGACATAAAAAGGAAAGGAACAACCTTTAGACTGCCTGAATTATAACTTCCTCGCATTGTGATTTGTAAAAAAAGAACCGAAATATTTACATATTTCCTAACTCCACAGAAACATGTCATGCAAAATAATTATTTTAGTCGTATGCAGAACACAGCCAATGTTATTTGTGTGTGAAATGCAACTAAAAAAAATCAGCTAACTAAACTGAACAACTAACCACAGAAACCTCCACCCTCATAAGCCAGTAGACTCACAGCAAGTAGTGCTGTAGGTGTGCCTATAACTCCTTGCTGTGGCATCTACCACATGAAAAATAAAGTCATATTCCACCACAAATGTGTACAGAGATCTACCGGGTAAATATTTGGTAACTGGAAGGCCAGTATTACAAGCAGATTGAAGCATGGCACTACCCCATCCTAAATTTCTTTAGGATACATTCCTTCTGTCCACACTTTGATTGCAAAGTCAGAAAAATAAAAGCAAAGCAAAGCAGTTTTAGATGACAAACCATCTGGTAAAATGCCTAAAATAATTACGCCGTTTCCTTTAGAATAACTTTCCATATGTTGGTAACTACCCGTATTTTCTTCTCACATGATACAATCAGCTTGGAACTAAAAATGCATTCCAGAGCACTGAAATTAGAATTATATTCACAGTTTAGGATATACCCTACTGCAATTGTACTTGTTCTTATATTTAATGCAGAAAAATTTGCCTGCTGATTTACTATTGCTCTTCATCACCAATTCTTATTAGATTTCAAATTGCAATGGCCTTTGCAAAACAAAGCACTGACTATCATACTGGGGTTGGATTCTTTTTTCTTTTGCCTTTTTTTTTTAATAAAAGCCACCGCATATGTTCCACCTATTTAGCCTGCTCTGGTTATCATAGAAATATTTCCAAATATAGAATTATCTTTGTATCTCCATCCCTGTAGACATATTCTGTATCTTCATCAGTCATCCTACAGCCAAGCTATATTACCCTAGATCAACAAATCCAGTACATTGGACACTTTTTTTACACTAATCTTACAACTGCCTGCTCTACTTACAAAGACGACTGCAACCTTTTGTTCTTGTAATTTTTATTTATCATAAAGAGCTCTTTCCAAGTTGCAACGGAGGAAAAATATGTGTATTACTCCATATTATATACAAATGAACTACAGGATTTATCCTTTCAATAATTACTATTAGATGCACTTATTAGCTTATCTAGATTTTCCAACTATATCAATCCTATCAAAATGTATTAGTATTATTTACAAACCCCATGCCAAATAGTATCAAGTATTTTTATATTGAAGGGAAACTGAACTAAAGTTGCTAGTTAATAACTATAAAAAACAAGCAAGGCCTGAGACAGAATAAGCTATTCATTAACAAAGCAAGCAGTAAGATACCTAATGATGTGACAAGACAGCAGAGTTTATCATCTTTAAGAAATATTGACGTTTTCAACTGAAGGAATGCATGGCATCTACATTCTTAATATACAAACATCTGCAAAACTAAATGATAGAAAATCTCTTGATTTAGCATCAAAAGTCTTTTCTCCGTGATTTTTTCAATAGAAGAATAACTTCAGGATGAAAACTTTAAAAAACTTTCTGTTTAATTAATTAAATTCATACATATACATGCATGAACATTCAAAGAGCAGATTTTATTAGATTGTCTAGCTCTTGTTGCCCATTTTATTATTATATGGCAGTCTAAACACTTCTGACACAAATAAATCACAAACAGTAGCGTTTCAGAAGCACCAATAATATGACAAGTTACACCTCATAGCAGACAGCCGTACAGAAACAATCTAACAAGGCAAGCAACTCCCTAAGGCTGAGGCAAAAATCTGCTAGTAAATACATTTCACATTCTTTAAATACAGTAACAGTCTCCCAAAATTGATACAAAAAAGTCAAAACACCTGGTAAATCCCAGAATCACAGAAATTTTGCATCTAGAATGTATCAGGCTGCAGTGATCCCTGCAGTGAAAAACTGAACCAAACATCACCCTTAATTTTTCTTACAATCGATATTTACCCACAGGCCAAAAGCCAAGCACCAGACAGTGTGCATGGGCATCATGAAATTGCATTAGGGATGGAAGGGTTAGGAGTAAACAAACTGAAATATAACAATTATGGTTCTTTTCAAAAAACATTTAAGAAAAGCAAAATTTAAAAGAGAAACAGCCAAAATAAAAATTATTTGTATAAATAATAAATACATGAATAGCCTAGTTAAAAACAAAAAGATTGCACTTTCTACCAAATAAAATATTCCATAGATCATTTTGTTCAGCGTTTGTTACTGTCACCTGCCTTAAAAACTGTAAGCATTTTCGAAAATACATCAGAAACTGCCCTGGTTTTTATATACACCTTTTTGTTATTTCTAGCAGCAATGTATTTTAGAGTCTCAGAACCACCATTCCGATAATTTCCAAAATAATAACACAGTAGATAGCAAGTTTAGGATTTTTTTAAATCCAAGAAAAACAGCTTGTATTTGACCCATGGTGCAAAAGCCCCTCTAGTTTTATATAACACAAAATAAAAGATCTTCTCTTTATATACATAGCATTCCAAAAACATCCCCTGAGCCTGGGACTGTTTAATAATGGGACACATTTCTATGATTTAGAGTGTAGGTCCATCCTATAAAAGCTCTCATACATTTGCGGTGGAAATCTACTGCTTTAGAACTGTTTAATCTACTGGTTTAAACTGTTTTAGAAATGTGGGTTTATGCAAGCAGGGAAGGGGTAAGAAAAAAAAAATGGTGAAACACATAAATGTCAGGTATGGTCTCTCTACTGGACCAGGGTCAAGAGTAATTGAGGCTTGTCTTCAGGATGAGATAGATGACTGTGTCT
This sequence comes from Chionis minor, assembly GCA_013398295.1. Taxonomy (NCBI): domain Eukaryota; kingdom Metazoa; phylum Chordata; class Aves; order Charadriiformes; family Chionidae; genus Chionis; species Chionis minor. Next base: position 129,292 of record VZSF01005930.1, on the reverse strand, counting down.
TACACAGCTGACCTCTTACTGCATTTGCTCCATTCATTGTTCCAGCATGTTTCTTCCCCCGTTGTATTCACCCTCCCTTCCCACTTGATCGAATTGGAGAATGTCACATTTCACTCCAGTCCTTGTTTAACAAATGGGAATTTAGTCCATTCACAGTCCCTTGATATCAGCATAATACATTAAAGTGCATCTTGGTAATTAGAGAACGTGTAACTCTCAAACAAAGGCTTCTGTAACTCGATCTTGAGTTCAGAAATCTTCATTTCAGACAGCTTCCACTGCAGCTCACTACACAACTTTGGTCCTATTTTAGCCAAAGATAAAAACTCCCCACTCTTCTCCTCCACTACCATGCAAAGCTATATTCTTAAAGTATGTCTTAGCAGAAATACGTACCTTTCCACACACTAGCTATAACTCCATGACTAGATATCGACAAATTTTGATTGCGTATAACAACATTTAGGCACAATTTTACTTCATCATATTAATCCTTGAAATATAAAGGTTGCATTCATCCTTTTTCTTTTAAAGAAAATGCAGCTTAAATTTTCTAAGCATTTTCCTAAAGATAGAACAGTAGTAATTTTCACACTCATTAAGAGAAATTTAGACATAAAGCAAAAAAAAAAAAAAGGGCAGTTATATTTTTTTGTCTATCTCTTCCCAAAATGTAGTCCATTTTAAAATACTTCCAACTTAACTTTGGTTTTTATTCAGTCCTTTTATCTTTCAAGACACAAAAATACAGAAGATTTTTTTATTTTTACTTCTTTGCAAATAAAAGTGGATTTACATTTTTCTCCACTTACTCTGAAGATACAGTAAGTTTTGGAAGGATGAGCCAGAATAACTAGAAGATTTCAAAAAAGGAAATCTTCTCATTATCTACTGTGTTGGTAAGTTCTGAGACTGAAGACTTGAATCCCACTCATGTACCCTACATTAGTGTCCTGGTTTTTAGCACAACGGGTATTCTGGAGTAGATCTCTGCTTCACCCGTTAACACCGGCTTCTTTCAGACAGGGAATAATGTATCTATTTGGGTAGGCACTTAAACTAAGTTTACCAAAACCCAAGCGAGTGCCTTTACTATTGAGGTACTGAGCTCTTCAGTCATGGTTTCTCCAGTAAGATGTTTAATTTTTATTGCACTAGAAACAGTCCTACAGAAAGGACACAGTCATACACAGCTTTGTAGGTTACCACACATTCATAAATTGCTTTGTTTAGACATGTAAAGCAGGGGCTTGATAGTGGGCCCCTGCATCCAACATTTATACCAAAATTCAATATTCATAATAGACACACATCTACATCGTTTCCTTGATCGGTTTGTTTTCAATGAATGAACACAAACATTTAAGTGTAAGTTTTATTCACACAGGCATGTACTTAGCAGAATTCCCCTCATTGTTGGGGTATCAACTAGTTATAATTTACACTTGGCTAAGTTTCTGAACTACATTCCAAATCTCTTTTTGTATTCGTGTAATGCTAGGTCATAGTTTAATACAAGCCTGACTTGGCCTTTTAGTGCTACTACCAATACTTATTTTACTAATGATCTGCTGAATTATTAGTATTGGACTAGGATCCATTTTGGATCCATTATATTTGGATCATCTGTTAAGTGGATCATCATAAGTTCGGAATTTCTCAAAGATGAAGAAAACCCTAAAAATGAATGATACTAATCCACTTGCTATGCAAACACCCTTGTTTCTCCAGAGATATTTCATACACTGCAGGATATCCTTGGCTGCTAAATACTACATTTCTAAGTCAACCAGAAGATGTTTAAAATTAGGGAGAGGAGGACAGTACCTTTCCAATATGCAGTCTTCTGCATAGTGATTATCCCTGCAAAAATGTTAAAAACTCACTAACATTTGTTTTCAGCTGGATTATATGAAAAAAACTGGCATGTACTGTGAATCACTTTATTTTAAAGGACTCTTATCTCTCTGATGAAAATGCTTGAATCTATGAACCTCACAAAATATCTTTCATACAAAAATGAAAGGCCATAGACTATAATGTCTTAAATTATAATTGAGGCTTTGCTAATCAAACTTCTAGAATAAAAGTTTTACCCAATTAGCTCCCTGTTAAAAGATATAGTTACTGGATTTTCACATTTTCTTTCCAGTTGCTTCCCGTTATCTGACTTCTGTTCTTGGGTCCTTGTGGTGACCTATATAAAATGAAAAACTCTCATTATCAGAATTCTGCAGCACTCAGAACCGGCTGTAATTGATGAACTGAAGCCACAGCTGTAGCAAGACCCTGTAGTTTTAAAGCCAAGCAGAAAAGTGTTCCTTTGAAAGAAGATAGGAATGGGCTGTCCTCACCAGGGCTTTGAAAGCCAGGGTTGGTAAAAACGTGAAGTTCTACTGTACAGAAATAAGGAGGATTTAGAAAAAAAATAATCTCAAATTGATACTTTTATCCTCCTAACCTCTTCTGCCCATACAAATGTGGAAAAATCACTTAAAGTCCAGGCAGTCATTCAGGAGCACAATTCCTTACAGATTTCATGTGCTTACAAAGGGTGGGGGAAGTAACTTTTGCTGACACTGTCTGTGAATACAGGAGGGGATACTTTATACACCATATAAAAAATTACTAAGTCTAGCCATGGAAAATCCATGGAATTCCTAGAACTCTAGAAGGGACATACACAGACATCATCCAAAAAACAGCTAACTAATGATTTTAGATTACTACTACACGTATCCTCTAAGAAGATGTTATATTCTAGTGGCCCAACACTGATCAGTAGAACAAGGAAAGTACAATACAAAATATTTTCAGTCTGAGAGCACAGAAAATTTCAGCAAGACTGAAAACTGTGAGCATTACTTTCATCTTATTAACTGAATGAAAAGTGGAAGGACAATAGTTCAGCCATCTTCCCTCATTCTCTTGAAATCTGGAGTATCCTTGGACCTGCGTTGTACATAAACTACTTCCTTGGATGTACCTAACATGTTAATCTTCAAGTGTTTATGATACCAAAAACCACTCAGTCTTGGTGCCTACATTTTCTCTCCATCCTGACAGAACCTCAACATGAAGAGTTTGAAAATAGGCCACTCAAAAGGTAATTTTCCTCTTTGTGCAATCCAGGGAAAGAAACTTAGGAACTCCTTATGAATCCTCTCCAAACCTTTCATTTCAGAGCATACCTAAGGTAAAGAAAAAAGGATCAATACCCATCTTCCTATTCTTATTTCCATTTTTTTTCTTTTGGCCCTACCTCAGTTTAGGAATACATAGCTTTAATTGTTAATTTTTCTTTAAATTTATAGTCCTAGGCTGAGCTTTATACCTCAGCGTAAAAGACACTGAAAATTGCCCTTCTCTGATGGCTCTAGGGTAAATGAAACAATAATCCCTATACAGACTTCCTGGTACTTTTGTGTTACGAGGAGAGCAGTAACACAACTTTACCACAGAAACAGGTATCACAGCTTGAAGAGGTTTGTTCGTTATCTCTTAGAATTGACTTCTGCAGTTTCAAAGTCTATATACTCACAGTCTATGTACTGGTAATTCTAGTGGTCTTCCAGGGCTTTGATTAGCTAAAGTAGTGACCAATTTGTCAGAATTTCCTAGATTACCTATCAATATTCTAAGTGTCTACATACAGGACCCTTCTTATTCATGCATGAATATTAATTGACCACATCTGACAACAAAATCTCCAACTACTTGCCTTTCCTTTCAGAAGCCATCACAAAGCTCATCCATGTCAGAACAGGTATCAGTAAGTAAAGTAAAATAGCAGGATTTTCGTTATCTAACATAGACTTAGATACAACTGTTATCCCTGTCTATAACCTATGCTTAAGGGTCATCTCTACAGATTATACAAGCATGTAAAATGTGTATTTCATATCCTTTTCATTCCTTCTAAATAATATCTAAGAAAATCATTGGGGTTAAAAGAAAAAAAAATACTTGAAGGTTATTTTAACATGTTCACTCTTTCAGAACAAAACAGTAGTGACAGCAACAACCTAAAAACATCAAACCTCAGCCAAAACAGGCACATGACACATATTTTACTTCGTAGCCTTATACCATATAATACAAATGTCATCTACATATGCGCTGTCATAAAACATTGGAAACCAAGCTTTTGTGCCTCAAAAAATCAAATTAGATTAATTTGATCTATATTTCCCATTTAAAAGCTGTTTTGCTTGTAAAACATTATTAAACTGGCCTACAAAAAAACATGATTCAGTTTAAACTGCATGTCTCATGTGGAAGCAAAGGTCTCATAACATGCTCTACAGTTATTTTATTATTTTTTCTTATGAAAAAAAATCCTAGAAGAATAGTACTAGATATAGCTACTACTTGTAACTGACAGGTATAAAAGTTTGGTCCAGAAAAATGACCTTTCAAAAATTTCATTTTGATAAAGGAATGTAATTTTTACTCTGTGACCAATAAGTGATTTTTCCCCTAATGATGTTCTTAGAAGTATAAACCCTTCAAAAAATTTGGGCTACAATGACCCAGTAGTTCCAGAGTAAGAAAAGAAGACTTGAACAAGAGGGTGGTATTACAGCATCTCACACTGAAATTTCTAATTACTATAAATATTTTTTTAAACCCTACTGACCATCCACTTGGTCAGTATCTTCGATTGAAACAATTAACCTCAGCTAATTCATTAACTTGATCTAGAAATCTTTTTGTTCCTTATTTTTGCTGCAATCACATCACCGCACCCTTCATAACTCTAGTAAGTGTTTAAAAATAAAATATACCAAAAAAACCTACCAACACATACATGGGAAGAACCTTTCCTTGTTCCTTAGAACAAATGTATCCATACACTTACAAAAATAAGTTCAAAAATTACAAAAATAATTATAGGACACAGTGCATATATATTATAAATAAATGTAGTTACAGCTGTAACCCTCCTGCCTCTTTATATAATTCTCAGAAATACATCCCTTCCGAAAGAAAGATACTTACCGATATATTTATACACCAGTGCCTCCAAATTAATTTGCAGACATAAAAGTATAATACGTAAGTATTGCAGAAAGAACTCTTTCAGGACCACCCTCTTTTTTTTTTTTTTTTTTTTTTTAATTAAAAATGGCCTATTTAGCAACAAATATCAAAGCAAAAAATTCAGGAAAAAATGCATGTACCTTTTTTGGTATGTGCTCCAACTCCACTGATTTCAGCAGCAAATATGTTCCTGACTACTTTTTCTAACAACACCTAAACTATATTCCAACAGAAATTGTTGTATCCTTAGAAGACACTCAAACATATTTTTGTTTTTTCACGATATGAACTGCTCATTTCCATGTTGCCTTATAATATTATATTGAGGACGATGCTGTCTTATATTATAAACAGGAACTACTTATTATGAATACATATAGTTATCACAAGAAATAAACATGCCTAAAATTTAATGAGCAATACTGCAGTTTGCATGCAGTTCATTAAGTTCCCATGTGGAAAGTAGAAAACACAAGAGCTCAAAATTAACAACAGTGGCAGTAAATTAGTTCTTTTAGGGCTCCTCATCTTTTAACTGACAGTGGGAAATGGATATAAAAAGACACGCTGTAAGTTCAGTTCATTACTACCAGCCTCACTGACAGCACGTAGATTGATTCCTTACTCCATGAGGCATATTCCTCTAGTTGTATTTGGGTTTGAACAAAGGTTTTATTTTCTCTACCATATTTCAGGAATTTTAATGTTTTTCTTTTTTCTCCAGTTTCCTGGTGTTCATGGCACATTTCGGAGATCTCTTGTCTCAACATACTCTAATGTAGTAATGGAAAAAGATAATCTTTATTGAATCGTGTCTCATCTCCAAAGCAGCAGAAGTATGTTTCACATTGGGAGAGTAGTGTGCCAAGAGTGCTGCACTTCTGAGAGAAGACATACATTAGCCCAAGAACAGTGGCCAAAACAAAGATGCTATTATGATCCAAAAATAGGGATGATTTTCACCAAAGGTGTGTATGAGTAAAAAAGATGAGATGAAAGCACTCAAGTGAAAAAAAGTGGGCAATATGAAAAAAGTCTTACAAACTACACCTGTCCTCTTTAGCAAGGAGCTTATTTTCAGTAATATATGAAAGCCTAGACTGCTTAAAAATAATTTTCCTAAATTATTACTGAAAAGTTTAAGAAATTTTACCAAGTTAATAATATCATCTGTTACATAAGAAAAAAAATGAATAGATTCTGGTTTTTTATTTTTAAAATTTACCTTACTACAGTAGAAATAAGTCCGCCTTGTCATATTTCAAGGGTAATTTTGGTCCTTATTTCCTGTCCCTGTAAGACTTCATATATTGCCATAACTAATCAAAGCAGTCACACCCCTACACTTTACAAAAGCAGACAATAAAAAGCATATGGATTTTTTTAAAAAAAACAGGTATTTTAACTGGCATTTTTAATCAGATGCTTCCAAAAGATTTCATTTGAGGATACATACTGAAGGAAACTATGAGGTGAATAAGGATATAATGAAAGAGGATGCCTATTTACAATGGACCAGCTACTTTGCTCTGTGTTTTGCAAGTCAAAACATGGACAATAATGCCAATAAATGTGTTTACATAACATCTTTATTGTAGACAACTTTTGATGTTGTTGTACTTTAAAATTCTTTAAAGAAAGCAAATGAAAGGAACTACAAAATGAAAAAGTACCAAACAACAAGAAATAAAAATCCTTTTCATTTTTTGAAACTCAAGAGAAACATTTACTTAAAATTTGTTTAGCAGTCTATACCAACTTGGATTAAATGTATCAATGAAAAGCTTATTCTACCCATAAAAAGTCATTTTTCCCCATATGTTGCCTCCAATATTTTAATTAAATAATTGTGTTCAGTGCAAGTTGTATTTCTGCAACCAGTTCAGGGCTACAAATAAGACAGCCCTGCATCATACACGCTTTACTAGTTGAAGTACTAAGCATTCAGAAGAAGAGACTGCACTCTTTGTGAAGCACAGAATCCCATGACTCTGGGGACAGCATATACACAATGACCTGAAAAATTCTTTCTTGACAGTTAAAAGCAAACTTTTATATCTTTTTCTCCCTGGGTAGCAACAGGCTTTTCCTTTCTTAAACGTGGATCACTTCACATTATCAACATACAAAGTGGGATTGCAAGGTGAAATTGCATATAGTTAGAGCCATATACTGTAGATGGACTTATAAAACCTCTGAAATAAAGAAAAAATCTTGATAGGCTTTAATAATTAATAATTATAAATTTCATAACTCAGTTATTAAAATAGTTAATCTAACATATTCATTGCACGTGTAAAGTATGGACCAAAAACCTCTCCAACAAGGAAAACGGGTAGAAAATAGTGCTGACTAACAATGGAAAGCGTCCCTCACCCCACGCTTTTGTAAGGTACAATTCCACATCCACTCTTGCATTTTATTAATAAACCACAAAGCAGAGGAGTATTATTCTTTGGAAGAGTGCGGAGTAAACAGGCAGCTTGGGAGACTGCATCATTTGATTCTTCTTTAGGATAGATTCTGGAGTCCAAATAAAATCTGGAACACAAGTACTATTTATCTGGAAAATATAGAATCATAGAATCATTTAGATTGAAAAAGACCCTTAAGATCATTGAGTCCAACTGTAAACCTAGCACTGCCAAATCCACCACTAAACCATGTCCATAAACGCCACATCTATACTCTTTTAAAGACCTCCAGGGATTGTGATTCAACCACTTCCCTGGGCAGCCTCTTCCAGTGGCTTCCAATCTAACACTTTCAGTCAAGAAATTTTTCCCAATAGTCAATGTAAACCTCCCCTGGTGCAACTTGAGGCTCTTTTCTCTCATCCTATCACCTGGGAGAAGAGACCAACACCCACCTCACAACAGCCTCCCTTCAGGTAGTTATAGAGAGGTAGCTGCAAGTCAGATAAGACAACGAAGAGCAGACACTGGAGAAATAAAGAACTTGCTGAATTAAGATGTAGAATAAATCTAGCAAGCAAATCTTGTTTCACTTTGGTAAAAGGGTAAAAAGACAGAGAAAGCACCTGCAAAGGGCTACTGCACACGTCTATGTGAGGACATGTCAGACAGTGGGAAAGGAAGAAACCTAAGCCTCAGTGTTTACACAAGACCAAAACCAGCAAATTCAACTCTGAAAACCTGAGAAGTAAAAATATACTAACTAGAAAACAATGTTTAGAAAGCAACCATGAATCTCTGACACGGGGTTAGCAGAATGCACACAATTCCCATGGAATCTGGTTACTGGCCCTACTCAGAATACATGCCAGGTTAACTGAAATAGGTTTTGTTAAACTAATACATTCTTTGTGCAAGGACTCTTCTATAATAGGTTTTCAAACAGTTATTTCAACTTAAATTGTGTCTGTAAAGTTGTGCTATTCTCATTGTAAGAGAATTTTATATAATCCTACTAAAGAGACCTTTTGCCTTCCAAATCCTATGCCTTTATTGCTGGGGTAAGACAGGGAGAGGGGAGAGAGGGCAGGGGAATTATTAGACTGGAGACAGGCAGCTTTCCCAGTAACTTTGGAAGACAGCCCAAAGTATTTCATGTTCATGTCATATTCACCAAGCCTCTAACTGAATTTTTTTCTGCACTGTCATGATAAATCAGGGATGGAGCAAACACTGCTAGGTCTCCATGTCACACCATCCATTGTCTTCTGTGACAAACTGGAATCTCTTTCACACAGGACTCATTCTTTCCTTCTGTGTTTACACAAGTACAGCAGGATCCTCAGTCATGGCTTATTTTCTAGATGCTACAACAACATACATGAACTATTACAAGCAGGATTACCAGCACATGATGGTTGTGGTTGATATCATGGCTGCAAGTTCAGAATCTTATTTGGAGGTTATTGCAGTGAGCTTAAATGACCCAAATTTGACAGGCTATGCAAACTCCACCCCTTCACAAGATAAATCAGCTCAAACAGCTCTCAACATAAGCATAAGAGTTTTAGAGCATATTTTATGCCGTCTGCCTAAAACTATCTGGCCCAAGAAGGATATACTTCACGGATTATTGCTATTTGGAAGTAAATCTACATCCAAGAGAAATAGTTTAATAACTCAAAAGTTCTATCTGGAACTTAGAAAGATGCTTAAGAAATATTGCATTTTGCTTTTCACCTATTATACCTGAGAATATCTACCATGAGGAAGTCTAAATTCCAGAACCTTGTATGTTATATTACATCCTTACAGACTGCTAAAAATTTAACTAGCTGGAATACAAAACATGTGACCCTAAATTGAGAAGCTGTTAAATAAAACATGTAGGAACACACTCAAAGCTTTCAATTAGAATTCTATCGTGTCCATTCTATATCTGGAGCTTAAATGTCTCAAGAATTACCTCAGGTAACCTATGAAAAATCTGCAGGGGAAAAAAAGTCAGTGGCTTAAGAAGCAAAATAAAAAATTAATCTTATTTTGGAATCAAATATTCCTGCAGTTAAAATGACATGTAGAAGTAACCAAGCAGTTAAAAGCACGCTTTGTTACAGCCAATAGCTTAACTAATTATAATTATTTCTCTATTTACATTTAACAGTGTTTAACTCTTAAATGGATATCCAGAATGAACAGACAGCTGGCGGAAAAAGACAAAGATATAGATGAATATTAATGCAGGTCGGGGGGGGGGGGGGG
>VZSF01005930.1:95217-119541 GCA_013398295.1 Chionis minor | reverse complement strand
GGGGGGGGGGGGGGGGAAACGTCCAAACGTTTTGCTGTCACATTAAGTTCTTATATATAAAAACTTTTATTTCCCCTTTTTGAGGGCTGAAAGCTCACAAAATAACCCCTCCTTTTACTACTTTTCAACTTATACGTAGTAACAACCACAGCTCTAGCCAACATTAACCAAGGTTGGTAAATATTGCTTTGAGGAATTGGTTTTCCATTATTAAACCATTCAGTTAATTAATTGATCCAGATATATGAACCCATACATGTAAGAGAAATCAAATCCTGATAATCTGATAGAAGGGGTAACTGAAGACACACTTTTCTTAATAGAATCTGCATGCTCTGTGAGCAAGAACAAGACAACACTGCATTTAACAGCCTCCAGTTGAGAGCTTACCATCTTCAGAAACTTCTCATTAACTGTTCCCCTCTAGTAGAACATACTTTTTCAGAAAGTATGCTACGTTACAAGATGCTACCTTATTTACTTTCAAAAAAAATTAAAATGTGCATACACCTTCTGAAACAATAAAAATTAAACCAAATTTGTTATGACAGCATATAAAAAGACTTTGGAAAAGAATTTCTTCTGAAGGTTTTTCTTATAAATAATGTCTGCCAACTTCTTCAGTTTTATCTCACATTACCTTCTTTAATATCAACACTATGTTGGAGTCCTATCCAAACATTCAACATTGTTAATCACCACAATGCTGATTAATTTTCTAACTTAAATTTTCACCAGACCAATATTAATACATTATCTGTAAGCTGTTTGCTGTTTTATATGGTTTATCCATATGGCTTTTATATGGTTATCTAAGAGGTCTTTTGAGTGCCACTTGTTTGAGTTGGGATCAAGACACTATTTAATGTTCCTGCCCAAAACCAGCTTGCATAAAAGGACAGTAACAAAACTGTTTGACTTTAAAGGTTTTTCTAGTACTTGTAGAACTACATGAAAAAAAAAAAAACCACCCCACCAAAAAAACCAAAACAAGACAAAAAAAACTCAGCAACATAAAAATCACTGGGTAAAAGGGGTTTTAGTTTCTTGTTGGGAAAGTATGACTTACAGAATAAAAATGTTTGAGCAATATCTTTCTATTTGTACTTGGTTTCACACTCTCTCAAGCACAGATCTTCCAGTAAACAAAGCAACCTAGAAGATTGCCTTTTTAGATCCTTTGTTAAAATTACCATCCCATCAGTTTTTCCTAAAAATAATAGGCCAAACACAAGAGATTCAAAAAAATGATAAAAGTTATGTCATACCTCATTTATTACGAATTTTCCAATAGACTTAAACTCAAATTCTTGCATAAACGTAAACCCATATGTCATCCATATGATGATGGTCAAATCAAGGAACAAAAAATGAATCTAAATTTTTTCATTCACATACTGGCAATAAAATTCTTTCTCTTTTCACCATAGCATACAACTTTGTCTATCCAGCTGCCGCTATTTTATGCAAAGTAAATGTTCATTGGGGTTTTTTATGAGTATGAAAAAAAGGTATGCCACTGAAATTATCCAGATTTCCACAGGAAACAATGCTCACTGGTACTAAAAATATCATGTAAGAAGCAAAAGTCATCTAAGAGGCAGCATTTTGGTCAGCACAAAGTTTCTTTTCAATAATGAGCTCTCAAGCTGATTGATATGAAAAAGTAGAGATATTTTTTTCTTTTCTTTAACTACAAATAATTAAGGGTAGCTATTTACATTTTACTGAACAAAGTACAGGCTAGCCTTGACTGATACACATTTGGATCCAACTTCTCCATAATCTATAATGCCAGACTTCCCCATTTCTATTCAAATTACAACCCATAATTGAGAATCCATTATCGATTGAATCCTATGTGTAGGACCGTTTACTTTTTAATGAAACCACAACAAAACACCACAGCACAAAATGTTTCCTAGCTTACAAATATACCTTCATTTAACTTCAATTTTAATTACAAATATATTAAAACCAGGTCTAATGTAACTGTCAAGATCCCAAATCACATGTAAATACCTTGTTAAAAAATTGCTAAAAACATTTGTTACTCATTAACTTACACACTTGTCAAATTTGTCCATTGAAGAATGTCAAAATTTAATCCTATACCTACCTATTAAAAAGCAGAAAGCAAAGAGAGAAACAGAAGAACAACACATTATTATATTACTAAAAGCCTGAAGCAATCAAGAGAGTGATAGCCACCTAGAACTGCACAAAAAAAAAAAAAAAAAGTTAATTTTACTACCTCAACAGCATTAAGGCATCTATTACAAAAAGGGGAGTCAAATAATTCTGGTGGCAGAAAGAGATGAGTAAATTAATATACTTCTAGAATTATTAGAAGTATCATCATTACTGTAATACTAAGAAAGGAATGTTTCTTAGCATTTTCTATTTGCTATATAACATGGAGCAAGATTGATAAGTATTATTAAAGTGGATAAGCAAATCCAGAAATAAACTGAGAATAAAGAGGAATTACCACCAAACACCATCTTAGACATGGAACAAACAAACTCTCAAAAAAAACTATGTAGGAGATACCAGAAGTGACACTATACTGTGCCACCACACTTGCTCAAAAGACAGACAGTCATAATACACTTCAACTGTAACATCTTGAAATTATAAATAATGCAAACATACACACACCCCAATTTAGTATTTTCATATTATTTCTTATTTGGTAATATTATTTATTATTAAGAAAAACTTTATCATCTGAACTGTGTCATATCACTTGAGAATGCCTCATCCATGTTCAGTGAGCAGAGTTCCAAAAAAATTACAGCTCTGTCCTCCAGTCACAAGGTAGGGAGACCAAAAAGTACCTATCTGTCAGATGGGCGAACAAGAACAGGCACAGAATTAATGTTATCAGAGACGCAAGATACAAATCGTTTCAATTTAAGAAAGATAACATAGAGTGCAGTAATACATACACTTTTAGCAGCAGTGAAAAAGTAAGCTATGAAAGTAAGTTATAATTTGCCAACTAAGCAAAGGTTGAAATCCTTAATTAGACATCAAGATAGAAGAGCACATTTCAGAACTAGAAAAACCTTAACACTAGGTTTCAAAATCAGAAAGACTGGCTTTTCTATAATTCAGGGGGAAAAAAGCCTGTCTGTTTTTAAAAACATAATTCCGTTCCCATTAGATGTAAACCCTTTAGATTTAATTCCTTACATATATACTTGTCTCACATGAAATGCAATGGAATAGAAATTGTGTCACTGTGTATGCAGCTGACAATTTCTAATTTTTATTTTTTTTTTTAACAGAACTTCAAGCACACAAGTCATTAAGCACTGCGGCTTCCAGGCCAAATGCAACCCTGATTTTTTACTTACAACCTTGTTAAAACTTGACAGATTTCATAGTTTCAGAAGTGTCTAGGAAACACACGCTTGGTTTATTAAAACATCAATGAACCAGTTCACTGACGTATCTGCATTTGGGCAAGACTAAGCATTCATGAGACAAGTGCAAGCCAGACAACTTTCCCTCCTGACAATGGACAGTATATTCTGGCATAGTTGATAGTTTTCAAGAGAAACTACCACAATTACCTGAAATTGTGCAATCCAGCAAAATACCTCACTCACTGACAGCACAGAGTTCAGATAATGTGACAGTGAAGCTGGACAGCCAGCCTAGCATTCTAGCCCAAAGCAGATGCTAGTGTCCATTTGCCAAGATTGTTTATTTCATCTCATAAAGGTATGTCTGAATGTGAAGTCATAAACAACAATTTTTACCCTTTTTGAACACAGATGCAGAGACACATACAAACTACTGTTGCAGAAATTAATTGATGGTTTGAGTTTTAGCTGTCACTATAACTTCTTAAACTGACATTTCTTCCTTGTCTAACTTGACTGCTATCATCCACTGCAGTAATACCATAGTAAGTAAAGTAGCCCCTTTACGTAAGCGAACTTCCCTCTCTTTTCATTCCACCTTCCTTTCTTTGCTGCAAGAGCTCATCAGATGAATGGAAGGTTGAAATAAACTATCTCTGTATAGACGCAAGGATATGCTAAGAAATTCTGTCATTGCTGAAATTAGCAGATTGAAGATTAAATGGTTAAACCTTTGAAATTTCAATCATTCACTCATTTGTAAAAGGAAAATAACTTTTTTCTTTCCCTGCATGCAGCAATATCAGAATGACCTATTGTTACTGGTATTGCAATTAAAGAAACTTGACAAAAAGCACTTGTTTCCTCCTTCTCACAGATTAGGAAACCTTCAGGTCTAACTAAAAATTTCTCATTTTTACAGACCTTGTTCCATTTTATTTTAACATAAGAGGTCACATTAAATTTGCTTCACTAATTGTGCACAACTCAAACAGCTGTAAAATGCAAATTATATGGTAAGGATATTTCAGAAGACTGGAAAGAAAGTGTACAGATGGCATTGCAACAAGATCAGAATTTGTCTAGCGATGACAATATTTCCTAGACTGAGACCTTTTGTTAATCATCGAGTTATTACAATCAGCGAGGTATTTTTATCCCCGCCGATTCCCCGGCTCCCCCGGGACAGGAGCTGTGCAGCAGCAGCAGTCCAAGGTTAGAGGACTTCACCCAGTCGCTTAGCAACGAGCAGCCTTGCCTGGGCTGGAGGACAAAGGGAGCAGGACGGGACAGCTCGATAGGTGCAGAACTGATGGTGCTCCTCACGCCGCAATTCTCTCCGGATGATCAGAGGAGTTCCTTTTCCAGCCATTATCACTGGGATTTTTCTCATGGATCCTCTTTGCCCATAGGTGACGGACTCAGCCATGGAAATTAATTTGTCATTGAATCAACTAAAGGTCCGCTGCTAACCACGCTGGTAACAGTTTTACTTCAGAGACCTTAGGCAGGACTGGTGCTCCTACCATACCAGGGCAGCATGGAGGACCATAACCTAACTAAATTTTAAACAAAGGTGAGCCTGCAAGAAGTGAAGGGAGCCTGCTCAGTAGTTGAATTCAAGAGTTGTCTTATGCATTATCAAAAGATCTGTGTGCAGTTTGGGAATTCCTCTTTGTAAAGAATTGATCTGCACTATTAAGTCTTTCTATTACAGGTTCTCTATTATTAGACTTTATTATTTTAGAATCTTCTCTGGATCTTACAACAAAGCTGTATAAACAGACCACACTGGTAGCATTTAATTGCTTTGCATGTGTATTGGATAATGCAGAAATGATTCAAACAATTAAGACTCAGAGTTGCTGATTAGTTTCCATTATTTCAGAATCCAGGAAAATCTACTGAAATAAAGCAGTGATTCTCAACTGGACTCGTGCAGTTTGAAATCATATAGTCTATCTTCTGAAATAAAGCAAGCATGTAAAACTTACTTTTCAACATTCCTTTGCACAGGAGTTTTACAATACACCTACAAACAAGGTAGGTTTTCACCTACTTTTGGACTATCTATATGAAATAAATGCTTTTTTAAGCATATTTTAAGAATGCAAGAACAGTTACTTTGTGGGCAGCTATATAACCAGAGTGTTTATAAGCAATTCTCCCAAGTGATGAATTATATCTGAGAAAGTTTATTTCATTCCTAAAAAATCAGCTAAGCATTCGACCATTCGGTTGAGACAGCACCAATAATATCTCCAAAGAAAACTGGTGCAAGGCAAGAATATACAGTGACCATTATTTATTTGTCCACTGCAGAAGGATTTCTTTGGAGAAATCCAAACGGTCTTGTCACTTTTTATCACCACATGGATCTATTTCCAATGACAGAAGAAATACTTTGTTTTTCAGAAATACATATATGCACAAAATGGAAAAATGGATAAAATAGTATGTTTATTACAGGAATAAGATGATTCTGAATTTCTAATGAACAGAGTTTAATTATGATTCAAGATAAACTGAACAATGCTTTTCAAACAGTGCTTGTCATTGTAATGCAACAGTTTTATTTAATATTATCATTTAAATTTTAGAAGCCAGATAAACAGAAGTACTTGTAAATAATTAGCTACCCCTATTCAGAATGAATCCTAAATTTTTTTAGGTTGATTTTAAGGAGACAAAGACCTTTCATGAATAGGACATACTTTAGCACAATCTCACAGAGACTTAAAGTTATTGA
The DNA here is from genome assembly GCA_013398295.1 of Chionis minor. Lineage (NCBI taxonomy): Eukaryota > Metazoa > Chordata > Aves > Charadriiformes > Chionidae > Chionis > Chionis minor. The sequence continues at coordinate 113,418 of VZSF01005930.1, read as the reverse complement.
AACGTGAGGGTAATTTTGCCAGATAAACACCTAAAAGTCTATCAGGGCACCTAAAAGTCTATCAGTGGTGCTCAATGACAGGACAAGGGTCAATGGGCACAAGCTGGAACACAGGAAATTCCATCTCGAAATGAGGAAAAATATCTTTACTTTGAGGGTGGCAGAGCACTGGAACAAGCTGCCCTGATAGGCTGCAGATTCTCCTTCTCTGGAGATATTAAAAACCTGCCTGGATGCCATCCTGTGCAACCTGCTCTAGGTGAACCTGCTTTGGCAGGGGGGTTGGACTAGCTGATCTCCTTCCAGCCCCCACCATTCTGTGATGCTGTATTTTTAACTTCCAGTCTCAGAATCATATAACTGCCTAGGTTGGAGGGGACCTTTAAGATCATTGAGCCAAATCATCAATCTAACACTGCCAAAACCAACACTAAACCATGTCCCTAAGTACCCCACCTTCCCATCTTCTAAATACCTCCAGGGATAGTGATTCCACTTCCCTGGGCAGCCTGTTACAATGTTTGATAAACCTTTTGTTGAAGAATTTTTTCCTAATATCCAATCTAAACCTCCCCTGGTGCAACTAAAGACCATTTCCACTTGTCCTATCGCTTGTTACCTGGGAGAAGAGACCAACCATCAGTTCTCTACCGCCTCCTTTCAGGTAGTTGCAGAGAGCGATAAGGTCTCCCCTCAGCCTCCTTTTCTCCAGGCTAAACAACCCCAGTTCCCTCAGCCGCTCCTCATAAGACTTGGTATGTTTTCATAAAGAAGGGATGATGTTCAGTGGCTAATAAGCACTAAGAATAACTTTTTTATTACTACAGCTATTACAAGTTCAAAACCTTTGTTGTCAAGGCAGACCCATTAGACCTATAAAAAGTTGTTTGCCTAATTAGTTACATCTTACATATACATACTCTAATTTGTAGTTTTTGTGTGTTTTGTTTGGCATTGGCAAGTTGTGAGGCATTTCTAATTTGTTAATTAATAAACAAATGCTAAGGTACACTTTGTGAATCTAAACAATAGTTTTCACGGCTCATTCAACATTCTTGTTCCAAAACACTTCAACAATCGAGATACCTGCCATTAAGTTTAATTGCAGAGGAACAGAGAATTGATCAAGATCTACCTTTTTCAGAAACATTATGCCTCTAATTACCAACAATGGAGCTGTTAGAGCAGTCACACACCAAAACTGACTTCTTTTCAGGTGACGCACACATGATCCATAAGGAGATTCTCCTGGAAAAGGCTCATTCTGTGTAGCAGACAGAAGTCAATGATGGCACGGAATCCAGGGGGTCAAGGAGAAACAGACACAAACATGGATTCTTATTTCCAAGAATTCCATTTACTATTTGCAAATCCCAACTCCCAAGAAAAATTTCTTGACTTCAACCAAGTCCAGAAAAGGTGATTTGCTGACCTTCAAATATTGACTTCTGTAATTTGTAGGCAATCAGCTGGGAGAAAGCTCGATATGCATCAAACTTTATAGTGAGCTGACCTGGCAGCCAGGGAGCAACGAGCACAAAAAGATTTCTGCATCTGTATGTTACTGTAATTAGTGAAGAGCATTCTGTGAAATCTCCTAGGACACTGAATTAGAACCAGTTTACATTATACAAAATAAAGGAATTTCATTTGATGGAACGATTTGATGACTACATTCAACTTTCAGTTGTTAGCAGATTTTTCAGGATGGAAAATAAGCAGACTACAGATGGGGAAAACATTGGAGCTGGCTCAGCAGGGTTAATTCTGGCATGATGCTGCATTACTAGTCAGCTGCAGTGCCTCAGCACCACACTCCAGGGACCAGAGTAATTGTGCATGGAGCTGGCGGGGAGTCAGGAGCTTTGTTAGCTCCTGATCAGCATTAGCCATTCTAAATAAAGCTCAGCTCTATACAGACAAATGTAGGTGACTCCACATGATCCTCATCAGTACCCTGGAGTTTTCTTCCATGTAGAGTATGCTATTTCCCCAATAATAAAAATAATGGAAACTGACTACTATCAGAAGAGAGATTTTGTCCAAAGATGTGGCACTCCCATCGCAGCCCTTCTGTACACATTTCCTTTCCCCCAAAACATGTACAAGGAAAGGAGGAGGTTAAACAAATTAACCTGTAGAGGAGAAAAACCCTTCGCATTGTCCCAGGTGCACAAATAAAAACACACAATAAAATAAAAAATAAAATGTGCATTTGGTGTGCTTGTTACTACAGAGGGAAAATGTTTCATTATAATGAGAAGAGTTTTATCTATTACTGAGCGTTCCAGAAGTTCAGTCTACACAAGGGAACATTTCCAGGGATGCAGAACCACTCCACAGAAATTAAGACAAACTAGATAAACAATTCACTAGAATAACATCCTGTGACAAGGTAAAGTGGGAAAAGTAAAAATAAAAGGGGAACCAAATTAAGACCTTGTCCCAAATAAATACAGGACCAAAATCCACCAGATTGCTAGATCATATACTAAAAAACTTCTAGAATAAATCTGAAATGGACTATAATCAAAGTAAATTAGTATCCGCAGGGGAAAAATACAGTACTTACCAGCTCTGAAGAGCACCTCTATGGGCTCTAAAAGGTCACCATATTGTTAGGTCGCACAAGAAAGTTTGTGCTACATTTGAAACAAAAATTACAGAGCCCATTTTGGGGTCTGAAGATCTAAATTTTTCTCATAATATCAGNGTTGAAAATTTTGAGAAAATTTCTAGGGGCAGATTATAAGTCAAGCCTTGCAATACCAAGTTTCCAAACCTTTAGATCAAAAAGACAATGCCAACAGATCAGGCAGGAGGCAAGGAAGAAAAGGCAGGGTGGGGGCAGGATATTTCTTATCTCTATTAATTATTTGTAGCCAGAACTATTTTATATGAATTGACCAATAATGTGATCTTGCACATATTGATCGCTATTGCAAAGTATTGATCCAATACACAATCATTTGAAAGCAAAAGAAAATATCTATAATTATAAATTTAAATATGCCTGCAAAACACTCATTTATTTCTTCCTTCACTCATCTCAAGTAGCATCAAATCTTCTATCTTCACTTGGAATCAGATATAGAACTCACCCTATAGCAAGGCACAGTGAAAGCATAAAAGACAAGGGTAGCTAGGACAAACTGTGCTTACCACAGCTATACAGCACAGCACAACAAATGACTCAAGGTTTCAGAGCAAGGCCTCTGAGCTTGCTCTGCTAAAATCAAGTCATTTCAGAGTACCTGAACAATCTGGGCATAACCGATTGTTAGTGAGAAATAAGCTTCTTTAAGAATGTCAGCAACACCATGACCCATTGTCAAAAAATTACCCCACAGTCAGCCCACCATTTTCAGTGTATTTACATACTCACATTAATGGTGGGAGTCTAGTATGACTGTCAAGCTCAAATGTGTCATTGCAGACAATTATTTAAAACGTTGTTAGGAAGCTTCAACAATTATTCAAAATCTATTCCAAAAACCATACAAGAGTTGAATCTCACATTTTACTTACACTACCAAGACACACTGAGTTATCTCAAGTATAGAAGGAAATTGCAGTATCGTCTAGTTAGTTAAAACAGAGCGAGAAGATGAATTGCAACACCAATAGAGATGCACAGTACTTCTTCCATTTGATTTTCCACAAAGCATTTTTACTTTAACAGTAAAATATTGAAAACAAATTTGTTCACAATGACGCCTCTCTGCTTCATAGGATTTGCAGGTACAGTTCCTGCTCTCCTGTATGAACCATCCTCCTCAGCTAACCTGGTGATAGGAGCCATCTACTTGCTCTGGAAATACTTTTCCAGAAGAAAACAAACAGTAGAACAATTTTCAAGCTGCAACTGCATCTGGAAAAACTCATTAACACCCTTAGTCCCACAGAAACCTCAATCTGAAAAATAAAACAGAAAGTTACTGGCAGCAGAGAAACAACTTCTTTTCTGGAACAATCATCTCCTTTGTTCCGGAATAAGGATTGATGTAATCCACTCGCGCTTCCAAATTGATGCAGATGACTGTGCACTATGACCTTACCAAAAAGGTATGGAACTTCTACATTAGTTGTTGGCCAAAGTGGAAATAAGATCTAAAAAAGATAAAAATCTAAAAACCATTCTGAAATAAGAGCACTACTTAAAATTGGACAGGGTTAAGAAGTTAGTCAAAGGTAGGGAAATCTACTAAGTTTGCCGAGGACTTAGCAAGTTTTACTAAATTCTTCAGAATTGAAAAGTTTGAAAATAGCTAAGAGTGTTAAGTCACTGCTGTAATTAGTACTGTATATTTTACCTATTTGTCTAATAGGAGTAAATGAAAACTAACTGGATCACTCTAGTTAGTTCTCTAGCATTCACTATGGAAATGCAAATTACATTTGCTACAGAAAAAAAGGAAGAATAAAATATCAGTATTATATTTGGAAAGTCATCAGCAATGAAAATTAATTTTTTTTCCTCTAAACTATCTGCTTCTTGCATATTCTGATTCATACTTCTATGCCAAAAATTAGTTCTTACTATTTATATTCTTGTGAAATCCTATGGCAGATGTCTATGTCTGCTTCTGTATTACAGAACAATGCTGTTTTAAGAGGAATCACAATTTAGAAATCCATACAGACAACTGTAAGAGTAATTTAAGTTACTGAATCGACTTGAACAATGGTACATGACTTATAATAGGCATACAGAAATTCATAATCCTTTCACACTCGTGAGAGTGAGAAAGACACCTGGAACACTATGCACCATCATTAATGCATTTATTTGGACCTGGAGTACAGGCAGGCGCTGAAGATAAGGTGATAAGTCCAACAGTCAAATTCTCTGAGATACATCATGTGAATTCACCTAGCTGAGGCATAGAAAATTCAAACCAACTATCATTTTACTTATAACTAAAGAACTGTCAGTACTGAAATGAAAATCCCACGACGCCATCGAAAGGCAATTCAAACAGGAAAAGACACTATCAGGCTTTTTCAGCATCTGAATCCTCATTGTCTAAAAAGAAAATAAAACCTATTTTTAGAAGTTAACTTCATTTATGCAACTCAAAGTTAAAAGACACCAATAGAAGCTACAGGAATTACATTGTTGTAGCAACAGTGAAAAAAGTCTTAGGCATTGAACAGATGCCTAGGCATTGAATGGATTGGGAATTTAACAGATGTTATTCTTATAAAGGTAGAACAAAACCAGAAAAACAAATGTAGAAATTATTTCAAATAGATTGCTTTCTGATGGTCACTTGATGTATCTATTTACTTATCTAGCTAGCATCCTCAAAATTATTCCAGACACTACAAAGGTCAAAGGCAAGGGCAGCTTGGTGGTTCAGCAGCAGCACTGCTGTAGATGTGGATGACAGACTAGAGCTTCAGCCCACTTCTTCCTCTCCAAACTAGCAAACACAGCAATGCACATTTCCCTTGCTCAGAGTATATTTGTACATTAAATCAAAGCTTCTACAGCCATCAAATTCCAGAACACAGCCACAACTGCTCTGTGATTAAGCCTGAATATATTGATTTCCTGATTCTATTATGAATATTTGTGGCAAATATTTCAGCTTATCTGTTATACAAGCTTAATAGTCAACCCATGAAGTTTAACTTTTGTGCTTTTTTTTTCCTGCCGCTGGCTGTATTTCATGTCATAAGTAAAGAAATGCAAACACACAGCATCATATTCCATACTCTTCTTCATCCCACTTAATTCATGAGGGCTAAAGGGACTATGAAAGATTTATTACTCTACTCATCCCACAATTCAATAACACCCCTACATCAACTTTTGTTTCCTTTGGGTTTGACACTATTTTCCTTAAGAAGAAAGTAAATTCTCCTAAAATAAGGGATGAAAGCTCCATCAGCAATTTTCCCCATGTGGCATTTTTTGCTAAGACACTGGGAAGACCAGAAGCAGGGGGTGGGGGTGGGGGGGGAGAAGAGAACAGTGAAGGTCTGAAATAACTGAAAACCAGCCAGATTATTAAGGTATCTTGAGATTTGTAAGGGGAAAAAAAAAAAAAAAAAAGACAAAAAAAAATGGTGCCATGAAAAAGGAAGATGCTTTGGATTTAGAGTATTGAAAAAGGTAACTAAATATTTTATTAAAAGTAGACCACAGATTCTAATGTAAGAAATACCCAAAACCTACATTATCTCAGCTCTGCCAAAAAGATGATTTGTTGTTCATCCTACTTCTAATTGGCAGCACTTTTATATCTTTGGAATTAGCTTCATTGATGTTTATTTCCATAAACAGGCAAGGATACTACAGGATAAAACAGGAGATGAGCTTGCAGAGCATCAGCTACTTTAAGACACATTCTTATGTGCACATACTTACATAGTTGTATCCCACAGTAAACACACATAAACCATCTCAATCCAACTTTATTTAGCATAGCATTAACACTAATAGCATCAATAGCATGAACACAGCATAGTTAGCAAATTTACACCCAGATCTTTGCAGTCTTTCTTTTATGCATCCATATATTAAAGTTTTCCAAAATCAACCTAACACCTTTACAATTCTCTTGAAAAACATAAAGAACCTCATCTGTGTTGTTTTAAGAAGCCAGAGAAAAATAAACTGTGCACATCAACAACTGATACTCTAAAGTTTTGCAATTATCTCCAAAATTGCATTAGATAATGGCAATGTTAACATCTAAATCAATACACAAACACTCTGGAACTTTCCCCACTAGACACCACTGTACCACACTTCTTACAGTTGGTAGAAACTTCTGACTGAACATAGAGGTTATCAGAAAATGACAGTTCCTTGAATGAAAAGAGTTTTGTGTTGGCACCTCTGATCAGAAGAGGCCAAAACATGGATCTGTTTCTGATGGAAGCTTTCTGGGGAAGCTACCCTGCCTACAGCAGCACTGGTGCTCTGCTTGAAGATCACAGCACCTTGAAGCCCTGAGCTGCAGCCCTGCCCTCAAAGTCACAGAAGGGAATTTAAAAGCCGTAAGACTGCCAGGGTAACTTGAAGCTCTCAGGACTTCTCAGCTTCACAGAACTGCTCTGCTTAGTGTCAAGGAGCTTGGAAGAGCTTCTACCAGCCAGCAGCTCTCAGGGCTCAATAGCTGCTTGCAGTAGAGGGCCCCCCTCTCTAAGTGGGGTCTACTTTCACACCCTAGGCAAGAAGCTTAGAAAAGCAGAGAATACAGAATAGAACTGGATATAAGTGTATTTTGAAAAAAAAAAATGTCCTCAGAGATAGAAATCCCAAATTGGAAGCTGCTGCAGTAGTGATTACAAAGCATGCAGAAATCAATTAAGATGCTACACTTGTGCTTGCTATATGTCCGTTACACAATAAGCTAGGGCAGCTGTCATTCCAGAGTATCCTTCAACTGATCTTGTATAAACATAAAATATGGTTAAATCACTCACTCACTAATATGTAATGCTAACAGAAAATCGTCCTTATTTCCTAAATAAAATATAGTGAGTTTTTGTCCCATACCCTGATTTGCTCCATGCTACTGCTAGCAGGACTTGATAATCAGAGGGCATTCCTGTAAATGATAAATCTGTCATGCTGCTCTTAAGCAGGCCTTTGTCAAAAAGCAGAATCACTGTAACTATTAATCCGTCCTTTCTCACTCATATGCGGAAAGTTAAAATTTGTTGTTGCAAGGGGAGCTGTTTAGTTGGGGAGAAAGGCATTTTGGAAGCAAGCGGCAGAGCTGACCTTGCTCCTACTTTCATTCACCATCGAGAATTTCTTTGCTACTTTTCAGGAGAACCAATAAACCCAGGCTCAAATGGTTACAGAAATAAATAGTTCTAAACTTACATTTATTATTTTTATAGACAAAGAAATTACTATGTGTTTACTTCACCTTTAGGAGATGTCATAGTGGAGTCTCAAACAGGCCTTGAAAAAAGATGCTCCACATTATAACATGCCCTATACAAGCCAGATCCCCCTGCAACCTCAGAAAGATTATCAAGAATTTCTATAACATAAACACAGTACCTTTCCATTACTTTTAAGAGGCAATTGTTAGCCAAATTTTAACATTAGAGTCCTATTACAGTTATGTAAATTAAGTCAATTTGTCCTTCCTTCAATTAAACATGTTAATTTCCCATGAGACTCAACACCATTTTCTTCAGTTGTCACATATGCTATCGTCACACAGTACGCTGCAGCCTTGAAAAGAATTAATCAAGTATCTGGTCTTACGGATGTCAGCAAACCTTATGTAACTCAACTCACTGAAATTCAAAGGCATACTCAAATGAGAAAGTTTCTCAGATCCCTGCGTGCAAGAACTTAACCTTGGTGTTCCACAGTGAGAGTAAATACCAGAAAACAACTCTCTTGCAACCAGACAGCAGAATTAGGACTCAACACAAAAGGCACTTAGCTTACAAATTATTGGACTTCTATGTGGCTACCTTTACCTCTTTCTGCTCAGTTATATTTGCCTGAAAATTAGATTACAATAGAAGTACATGTATATAGGCAATCACAAGTTATTAATAGACTAAGTCTATATGAAACCTAAGCCATTTATTTTAGTTCGCCAATACTAAGATTCATTCATTAATTTGATTTTGATAAAAGTCACAGAGTCACAGAAAGTTAAGGGTTGGAAGGGACCTCTAGAGACCATCTGGTTCAACCCCCCTGCCAGAGCAGGTTCACCTAGAGCAGGTTGCACAGGATGGTGTCCAGAGGGGTTTTGAATATCTGCAGAGTCAGAGATTCCACCAACTCTCTGGGCAGCCTGTTCCAGTGCTCTGCCACCCTCAACGTAAAGAAGAAACCATACATCTCTTAAAACCTTTAAAATAAAAATACAAATAAAATCTTCATGAATTTTTGCAGATTTGCTGAATTTAAAGCACACGTCATTAGGCCTGAATAAAAACACAAGAATCAGCATATGGTTCATGGTGACGGTTACTGTTCTTATTGACAAACACCACTACCAAATACTTCAAAGGGAGATCACAACAACATATCAGGTCTGGGAAATTACAGAAAATTGTCCATGTATTTTCCTCAGCCAGATTAGTTGATGAATAGCTGATGCCCAAAATGTTGGGGTTTTTTTTAAAAAGCATTGTCCTTGTCACAAGATTACCTTTTATTCAGACTCTTCTTGCTTATCTCTGTATAAAAGTGAACAAGTTGTTTCTCCCAGGTTATTCAAATCTGTCCACATCTACTAATCACTTCTGCTACCCTTTCTCTTGGTCATATCTATTTCTGCCTTCTCTATCTTCTAAGTAAAGTTACCTGAACTTGATTTCAGGGGATTAAGTACTATTCATTCACAGAAGTGAACAGCATTCTAAAACGGCTTCTGTTCTCTTCTGACGTTATCTGCATATCTTTAAATTATTTGCATTTTGAGCACTCAGGCTCCATGATGATTATTCAACATACCACCACCAGAACATATGGGTCTTTCTCCCAAATAACCACAGTTTATTTAGAATATGCATAGTTAGCTGAAATTATTCCTTCTCTTGTGCATTTGTCAACAGCAAGCTTCAAGTTTATTAGGTCCAGTACAAAGGACCACATAAGGGCAACCTAGACGGAAAATGAGACTTATTGTAAATAAAGGAATCATATCTTGTTACTCTGTTGACAGCTAGTGTTCCTGAAGATACCCAAAAGCCTTCTCAAACTCACAATACAGTTGCTGTTGTAGCTAATACAGAGTTCCCAAAATCATTAACATTCGGTGACCTCACCTCACTATAGTAACCCTACTCTCACAGTCAAATTGAATCTTCTTACCTTATTCAAAAGCACTTTGTTCACAAACACCTTTGCTACAGAAGCCTTTGAAATACTGATCATTGATCTATTGCCCCTGCTTCCAGTGAGAAAGAACATTACAAAACTAAGTTAATCTGTAGACTGCTAGCTTGAATATTTGCCAAAGAAGTAGTCTAAATGGTTGGGGTTTTTTTTTATAAGAAAGCTTTTTTCCTTACAATTTAAATATATTCTGATAAGCCACTGACATGTAATTAAGAATCTGGCATTTCAATATGATGCTTCCTTATAAAGTGCTTTTTACTCAACATTCTTCAAGCCTTCATATGCATTCACAAATTAACCTTTTGAACACCCATAGTCACCTGCGTTTATACAGGAGAAATCCGAGTAAGAAGATGGTAAGAGTTTTGCCCAGCGTGACTCAGCAAGGCAGTGAGAGTTCCAAGCACCAAGCACAATATTCCCATTCCTAGTCACAAGGTATCACTTTCAGACCTTTCTCTATGGAGTTTACAGCTACTTTTTTCAGGCTTATGGCAGAATAGAATACTAAATAACACAGCACAATTGTTACACTTACTACAGCCTGTGTAATTGTAAAACAAACCAAGGCAAATTTGAAAAGTAACACAGAGCAGTGATATGTATCGCTTAACTCAAACAGGTTACATATGTGGCATATAAATCAGCTTTTAAATGCAAGAGTACTTTTACAAGTAAGATTACCCTTAACCAATAGAACAAATTAGTTTTCTTATGAAGCAAACATTACTTTTCTCAATTTATATCTTGCTGTACGTTTCCAAATGTTACAAAACTGTTTGAAAACTGCAACAATTGTATTGCACTTCGAGATCTTTTTCCTAACAATACAATTATAATTTATGTTTTCTGTAGCTTATATTGATGAATGACAAGTTTTTCTGCAGAGGACATTGTTTACATTATTCCTGTAAAACATAAATCAACAAAAACATACAGAAACAAAAAGTTGAACAAAACTATTTTTTTTGCTGTAAAAACACAGAACAAATTAAAGACTCAATAAATGATGCTTTACAATGCCAAATGCACATACCAAACTGCTTTTATGTTTAGATATTGGCCTAAATGCCACTAAGAAACTATTAATGAAATTAACCTTAGTCTTGCCAAACTCAGTGCTTTCAACTGACATGTATGCACTTTAAATATGGATGCTTTCATTTTGGGATCACCATACTAGTATCAGGCACCTCTAGGCAGGTTACTAAGATCAGTTCACATACATCAACTGAAAGTTACGAAAAAAAATTTTAAAAAATGGATATTATTAAAGCCTTCCTGCTAATGCAGTTGTCAAACGAACAGGTAACCTCTCAGCATACATAAAAAATGTGATTTAGCATTGTACAAAACAAACTATATTTAGATTAACCGGCAACCAACAGGAATATTGTTATTAGCTCAATCTATTTAACTCAGACAGGACATTGCAGAAAAGAAAAACAATACTCACTACAAGCACAGGGAGGGAAGAATGGAATAACTCACTCTTAACAGGGGAAAAAATACAACAGGGAAATTCAATTAAATTGAAAGACAGAAAAATAAAAACTAATAATGTTTTCCATGCAATTAATCTGTGGGATTCATTGAAACACAAATGCATCGCAGCCAAAAAGAGTTACTAGGAATAAATGAGGGACTTCATATTTAGCAAGAAAAGTGAGCTATGAGAGCAAGTACCAAAAAAACCCCAAAACCTCAAACCAAAAATCCACCAACCTATGTTTAGGGTTATGTGGACACTACTTTCAGCAGACTCACATCTGCCTATTAAAGTGGAATTTCTTGCTTCACATTCTAAGATTTCTGGTCTCGTGATCCCATGACCAAGCTGAAATCTGCTAAATGCCACCTCTGAAATTATTGATCTCAAGCAAGTATTTCTGAGAGGCACAGTGTGTAGAAAATTCTGAGAGCCCTCAAAAAGAGCAGAGCATTTCTACCTTCTATAATACTGAATCAAGTCATATAATTCCAGTATTTTAAGCAATATTCTTGTTTATTTGTTTTCCCATCCATATTCTGTTGTTTCTTATCTTGTCTTTAAGACAAAGTATTCTCCTAGCACATTGGGAACCTGCACCACTGAAGAGGATTTCCAGAGCTACATGTATACAAATGACAAGAAGTTAGGCGTTTCAAAGGAAAGTAAAATGACGCTGTTTTAAACTGATATCATTGCAAAGTAAATCTCTCAGATCAACATAAACTGCAATGAAATATGACATATGAAAAAGCTGAACCATCTTAGTATAGCATAGTTTTTACTAGTATTCAGCTGCTTTACACCTGATCTGCTTCTGCAATCTTTAATAATGAAAAATAACTAAAACAAACACTTTAAACTTCCACTCATATGATGTAATTTTTGAGAACCAAATAGTTTGCACTACGAAATGACCTGACTAGCACTTAAAAATAACTATTTTTAACAGATCTAAAGGGAGTATTTCAAGGCATTGAAAGAGACAATACAAAGATTCACAAAGGTTAGTGTGCAGATGATAGACAAAAAATAACCACTTATATAATTGAGACAGTTTGCATTAATACATTATTCCTGTTTTATTCTACAGAAACTTAGAATAATTTTTTTGGATCCCATGGCAAAAATCACAGCACAATTCTTCATCGACTGCTTTGGAAATTGCTGAATTATTGTTCTCTCGCTCACAAATTTTCACATTATATGCTTCAAGGCAAGATGCTAATTTGAAAACCTTAAATTTCTGACTGGAAGTAGATTTCTACTACACTTAGAGAAAACAGATGTTATAATAGCTAAAATAAATTGGGTAGAGAAGCTATTTTTCATATTCAGTTATTCTGTCCTAATATTCCTTGTATTTGATACCTCACATCACCATGCTGCAGAACTTCGTCAGTTCCGTTGCAACCACGGAGATCAAAGTTCGTTGGGTACCTGAACACCACTTTGCTTACAGATCACAAAAACTCATGGAAAACAAATAATATCCCTCAGTCCTGTGGGACATAATTGCTACTTGAAGAAAAAAACTCAACTACGACTATGAAATGTGACTAGGAATTTGTGACTAAAGGAGCTGTAAATAGTATGACCTGAAATTCATACTAAAGATTTTCAGATATCTTATCTAACGGTAATATTGCCACCTTAGAACTCCTGGTTGCACCACAAACAAGTTTGTCAGCTTCGAGGACTTGATGTAAAACATATATGTATAATGACATGGAAATAATTTAGCAGAATATCCAGCAAAGGAGAGGCAGGAACAGGACAATAGGCAAATGCAAAATCTAGGAAAAAAAAATATATATATACACACAAGTGTGCGTATATACAGAATCATAGAATGGTTTAGGCTGGAGGGGGCCTGAGGAAGTCTGGTCCAGCCCCTGCTCAGCCCAAGGCTAATGCTAGACCAAGGTACTCAGGGTCTTGGGCGCTCAAGTCCCGAATCTCAAAGGATGGAGATCTCACAGCTGTTCTAACTGCCTGTTCCAGTGTTTGACCACCAACATTGTAAGGACTTTTTTTCCTTAGATGTAACTGGAACCTCCCCTGCTATAACGTGCGTGTCACCTCTCGTCCTTTCACTCACCGCGTCCGAGAAAAGTGTTGCTCCACCTTCTCTATGACCACCCATTAGGTAGTTGAGGGGGGCACCTAGTTCCCCCTTAGCCTCCTCTTCTCCAGGAAAAACAAACGGAGCTCTCGTAGCCTCTTCTCACACACAGTATATGTATCAATGCAAATATTTAAATTCTGCAACTTTAAAGCACTGCCAGAGTTCACAGAGTTAGTCAGCAGGAAATGACATGGTACCTCAGAACTCAAGCTAAACTACATCCAAATAAAACAAGAAAACTACAGGGCATCTGCTAACTATACAATTTACTCTTATTGAAGATAAAACAGCAAACAGAATAGTCACATAACAAAACGCTTGCATCACAATAACCACATAAGCCAAGTATATACCCTTCATTAAAGAGTACAGAATGGAAAAAAAATTAGCATTTTAAATATGTTAGAGAACTCATTGTGAATTCAAGGATTACTTAGAGACCTTTCAGAAGGGGTGTCAGTCCTTAATAGAAAACAGGATCTTGTGAAGAATTAATCAGGATACTCACATGAAGGTGATTTAGCAGTTAGATTAAAGGATGTCCTGTTCAGTGCAACCTGAAATAACCTGCCCAACGAAATTTTGTACCACTTATTCTAAGTATTAGACCATTGAGTCAAGAAACAATAATCCTTTGTATAGCAGTTTTCTAACCCTGGATTTCTGCATTCAGCGTTAAACAGCACATTATCAGAAATGTATTGAGAACAGAAATATATTCAAAGAAAAAGAAACAAAACCCCAACACAGGATAAAAAACAGAAGCAGGGGACACAGAACAAAAAACTGAATCACTCCATTACAGCCTAGAAAAGTTCAAATACCATGATCAAAAACAAGAATAAATTTATCTGGCATTCAAAAGTACAAAAAGGAGAGAATGAAGAAAAACATAATCAGGCAAAAATTCGGGGTCGGGGAGAATAATCAGTCTAAGAACAAAATTTAAAAGATAAAGTACTGTTCATCTGTATTATTTCTTATATCAGTTCTTTCGTTGACTTTTTTGAACTCAGATTACACCCTTCTAAAATTCACTCTAAATAAGCCATCCACAATTCCATTTAAAAAATATTTTCTGCTTCGGGTGTGGAAAGATAGCCATTAGAATGAACACAACAAATCCTCCCCGAGACCAAAGGAATCGTTTCGCTACCAAAATAATAATTTCAATACTAACTCAAAAATGCTATTACATCAGCAGCTACCGCGTCACTCAGGAAAGTAAGTGGAACATCCAGTCATCACTAATAGACTATATAAAAGAGAAAGGCTGCGAAGTCAGAATGCTCTTTTAGTATGCTTGGACACTACTTGTTTTCTAGTTTTGATTACTGACACAATCTATAAAATAACTAAAAGCATATTAAAAAGCACTAAAGTAAAAGAATGAGGGAAAATTATCAACCAAAGGAGAGAAGAAAAAAATAAAAACCAATACACAAACTAAAACAAGAGAAGCAACTAAAACAAATGAAGCATGTAAGCTAGTATTTAAAAATACATTAATAAATGAATTTTTCTTCACATGATAGTCTTTTGATGAAATTAGCACTAGCGTGGAACCAAATAAATATCATGCAATTTAATGCAATTAATTAAGTTCAAATTCTGTATTCTTAAGCAAATGACCTAGTCTATCATGAAATTTTTCACTTCCTATTTAGCACCTTATGCTTATAAAACTATAGGGCACTAACACAAATCAATTTTTACATAAAACTTTCCTGATCAAGAAAAACAATTGCATTGGATTATACATGTCATCAGAAATAACAGAGTAGTCATTAGACTTGTCGTTAGAAATAAAGGTTAAAGTTTGCCTTTCAAAGTAAAATATGAGTAAAAATTTAGGGAATATAAAGCTTAGGGAACTTTAGTATCTGTCACTCAGTTCATTTCAATTTGTTTCATCAAATTCTCTCAGTGTAAATCTGAGCATTGACCAATTTCAAATTCCTGCAGAAGACACTTGTATTCATTATAATTTTTGGACCATTTCCTTGGGAATACATGGGATTTCTTTGCTCAGACTAAAGCCTAAGACACTTCAACACATCAGTTCTATTTCTTCTTTACACAGACTAGAAATATGGTAAATAAATGGGAAAAAAATTCACAACCATGAGAAGAAACAGTGTTAGATTAAAGCAATGTCCCACAACGTGAAACCAGACAATCCATAACAAAACAAACTTGAAGTCTGCAAAACAAAGTATATTCAAACCATAAGTAACATGAGATATATACACATGAATAATTCATGGGATGGATATACTAAGAGGACCTGTAATTTCTGTTATTAAATAAATAATGAGTTACTAAAGCAATTATGACATAAGATCACGGAATTGGCTTAAGTCCAAGTTAAATACTCCACTTGGCGATAGGAAATTCTAGGCTTTTAGAAGTACCTCATGTGTCCATGATGTCAGTTTTATTCTTTGCCGCTTTTCCCATACCAGCACCAGCATCAAGTGCATCAAAACCAGCTAAAGTAAAAACTTCAGCAACAAAATTTGTGGGCAATCTCCAACTTTGACTGTGAGTAGTCTTTCTACATCATCAACTTCACTGTGCCCAGTTGACTTGTAGGCACATACAGAACATTTTTCCTTCATTCTACATCTCAATGCATCTGAGCAGAATCAGCAAAACATTGCCCTCATTACAAGAAGTAACATGGAAATAAATCTCTGTTTTTAGGGAAGTGGGGTTCCCAAAAAATTGCAGCTCCATCAAAAATTTAAAAAAAGAAAAAAATGCATCTTTACCCTCCATGATCTGGGTATTTAAGCATAATAATTCCTGTTTTTTTCCCCCCTCTTGGTATTCCCCTCTGCAAGTCCAACTGTTCAATAACAACCTCAGCAGTAAGTCAAAAACCTCCTGTCTGGGTATATCCCAATGATCCCCCAATTTAGCTGAGTTTTCTTACAACTCTTAAGGCATATGAGACAAAATTCTGATTTTAAAAGTCTTACAGTTATGTATTCTCATTGAATTGGAAAACATGACTGTTTTTACCTTTCTTTGTAGAAGTTTAAGCCATTAGGCAGCTGAACAACAGAGCAACACAAGAATTAATGCATTTGTACAACATTTATTCATTGCCCACTTTGACAAAACGAGCAAAGCCTCAGCTTTGGATATATTGTGTTTATATTACCCCCTTAAATAACCTGCCTGCTCTCTACTTAATTAAAGTTACATTTCAAAAACATATTAACTTTTCATAGTTAATTGGCACCCATACTTCAACCGCTGACATGATAGCTAGAAGTGGCATTCATTTGCTTATCAGATTCCCTTCCAAGGGTCATTACTCAGGATTTTATAAAAAGAAACAAAATGTATGACACTGTAAGCCTCCTCTTATTAGTTAATAAAAAGACAAGTGCTATGAAAATATTACCTCTCTCTTTTATTAGAAAAACAATTAAATCCAGTTCCCTAGGCATAACACTTCACAGGAGGTACGATGCCAGCAAGCATTACATTTTACTAAGTCTTTAAAAGGGTCATTAATCTTTCAGTCATGGATCTCAGACACTTAAGTCTAACAGCAACAAGCAGAAGCAAACGCACAGCGCTCTCTTTCTTTGTAGTGATAGAAACGTGGTAAACTCTTAAGAGGACAACAGCTAATATTAGCCGGAGAAATCTATTTAATCCACTTTCATCTCTCTGATTTTACAGAATCTCATTAGTGTAAATGTTCTCACTTTCGTTGTTGAACCGAATCAGCTGAGGCATTTCAAGGCAAGCGCAGAACCCTGTGCGTAGTGCTCCTACTTTACAATGACTTTTATACTCACCTACACGCTAAGTCTTCAGTAAATGTATTATCCCTATTCAACAGTATAGCTTGGCTACTATTGACCAAGGAACAGTAACAAAACCCAAAAAAGCAGACTGCATTTACTTGAATTCGTTTGCTCCTGTCAAATCTACTTAAAACAGAGAGCCTTATGCAAAGAAATGGTAGCCGGTTCACACAGCCCTTTGTACACTGCTGCCACAGAAAGGCACCCGTAGCATCACATACATATGCAGGAAACCAGCCTCTTTGTCCCCGCGCCTGCTTTCCCCCATCTGAAGACACAGAAGATTAAGTTTTTATGAATTTCTGAATATGGCAATAAAGATTTTCATCCTTAATGCTAGAGGGGAAAAAAAAATACAATCTTCCTGTGACAATAATTAAGTTAGACTGTATTTATTACATTGAAACCCAACATGACCCAGCACCTTCGCAAGATACCGCTTACCGCCTCTCCATGTTTTAGATCGTTATCCCTACCGGGAGCGTTCTGACCTTTCAGAATCCAGAATCAACCCACGGAGCACCCGAGACGTGGGAGCAAGCGCAGCTCGCCACGGAACCCGCTCCTGGCGACACGATCCAACGGTCAGTATTCAACGCTACAGCACCCGCTGGCAGGGACCACCCTTCCCACCTTAACATAAGTCGATACGAAACGAACCGCGGCGACCGGAGGGTGGCGGCGGCCCCGGCACCGGGGTTAACCGGGAAGGCGCCGGCTGAGCCCAGCCCCGTCCTCATTCCCCTCTCACGGATCGCGGTCCCGTGCGCGCCCGCGGGTAACGGGCCAGCCCTCGGCCCGGCTGCAGGCCCGCGGCTCGCACCGCCGGCCCCGGGGAGGGCGCCCAGGCCGCCCGCAGCGGCCGTTAACGGCGCCAACGGCTGCCGCGCGAGGAGCCGGCGGGAGGGAGCGGCCGCGC
>VZSF01005930.1:1360-94852 GCA_013398295.1 Chionis minor | reverse complement strand
CGGGCGGGGTCTGCGCGGGGAGGAGCCGGCCTGCGCGCCGCCGCCCGGCAGGGGGCAGCCGCCCGCCCGCCGCGGGACACGGCCACGGCCACGGCCACGCTGCTCGGGCACCGGGAGCGGCGGCGGGCAGCGAGCAGCCTGGCTTCAAACGGGGGCGGTTAATGAACGGCCCCCGACGGGCAGCGCCCTGTGTCGGTGCCACCCTGAGAGACGAACCCCTCGGTCGGGAGGAGTCACCGTTTGCCTCAGGCGCTGCTGCACAAGCGTCGCCGAGAATTGCTTCAAAGTTCTGTTAAGACCAGAGCAGGAAAAGCATAAAAATGAATCCTGTTGTTTCTGATATTGGGGGGAAAAAAGAAAAAAGAAAAGAAAAAAAAAAAAGAGCTGTGTGTTTTCTCAACTGAAGTTGTCTACAGCTGATTTATAAAAACCGATTTATATTTTGCTAGTCTTTTGAGGATTTTTTTACTGCCTTTGATTAGGCGTGAGGTACACGGTCTGTAAATTAGTTAAGGGACAGCAGGACGACCAGCCACGTTCTCTGACCTCCTGTTCATTTGCTCCTGCAGAAGTGAAGTGTTTAACGACTTTTCACACGTGTCTCCCAGGGCTACTGACGGCAGCAGCGTGTGCGCTTCTCACAGACCTGCGCACTCGCCGCACGGCTGAAACCCGTACCGCGGGCAGAAACGGCCGGTGATGCTAATTGAATTGAAAACTCATCGGGGCTTCTAGCAGCCGGAAAACGACCCTGCATCCAGGCTAAGGACAACTGTCACGGCTCCTCCATCACCCCTCGAGCCCGGTTTTCCCTCCCGTCCCCTCCCCGCCCCGCCCCGGCAGCGGCCCGTTCGGCGCCGCACCGGCTCCCTCTGCTGCCGCTGCTCCGGCCGCCTCCCCGGCTCTGGAACCAGCCCTTCCTTCTGGAATGAGCTCCTTTACTCCCACCCCCTCCACCCCGGACTACGGTGGGTTCTGCTATTTACTACAGCCTATAGGCACTGCGGTAATACAAATAACAAACAATCTTAGTTACATATATTTGAATTAATTTATTTCACACCTGCTTCTCTTTAAGGTTACTTTTTCTACAAATATTTGTTCATTAGAGCCCTTCCCCTTAAGACAAAAATCCCTGCTGTACTTACCAGACCAGTTCATCTTCTATACCGATCATTGTCAAATGCCCCATCTCAGTAAAATCCGGGAACTTGGAAGACATTCTTACAATTTGAAACTGAAATAATACTACTTCCTGTTCTTTAAGTATGTTTTTTCCAACCAATTTTGCCACCACAAGAAACATATTTTTATTAATTTCCTAAGCTTTTTCATAAGCATGTCATGGAAAGCGATGCCAAAGGCCTTGCCCGTGTCTGGTTATAATAACTGTTTGTTCTATTCCACTCACAAGATCTGTTGCCTTGTTCTACAAGAAAATAATTTGGTTTGACATGGTTTGTTCTTGATAAGTCCACAGAGGCTGCTGCTTGTCTCCTTGTTATCTTCCGAGTGCTCTGAAATAACTTGTATATATATCCCAGGTTGCTGTGGCGTTCGATGCTGAAGCAGCTGGGCTGTAATTCTCTCGGTCCTTCTTCTCAATAAAAATCTTTGTCCTTTCCCAGCCTCCTAGGACTTCACCCTCCCACACAGGCTGTCGAAGATAGTTGACAGTATCTAGCTTCAGCCAGTTCTCTAAACATCTTCCAGAACAAATCATAAGAACCAGACCATCTGAAAAGATGTTCTATTCTCCAGCCTGACCCGTCTTTCTTTTTGCTGAAGCTCTTCCCCTGGCTGATACTAATTGTGCTGACCAGCTGATTGATCTTTGCAATAAGCAGGATGCTTGAATAGACCAGCTATGTAGCATCCCTATTTTTCAATTGTTCTTGGTACCCCCAAAGGGTTCAGGAATTCTGGTGGAATTCTGGTCTGTCTGAGGCTTTTTACTAGTAAGACAATATAGATAAGTATTGGAAAAGATGATTTCGAGACTGACAGCTAGATCAGCTAATGAATTTTGTCAATGTAGTAGCATGGTATTTGCAGAAGACAACAACTTTAAAAATAAGCTAGTTGACCAATGCAACTAACAGAGCAGGACATAACATGGTGTTCCAAGTTAGACTGGACATAACCGTATCACATGAGGCTCCTTAGCATTGTACAGAATATATAAACAATGTTTGCATTATAATTGCCATTTTCATAAGGAAATACTTAACGGTACAACAGAAAATATTATGCTTACCTAATTAGCTAGTGATTTTCCAGAATGCTGTGTCTTTTTATGCATTTTAATGTTCCAATATGCATAGTTTAAGTAATTTTATAGTCAGCTTTCCATAAACAAATTACTAATCTTATTATTCAATAAGGATTCAAGCTGTCTGCCTCATTTACACTTTGCTAGAATTTGAATTGTATTGCCAGTCTAATAGCTTATTAGTGTGGCTTAGATAAGCTACATTACAGCTTAACTATTTATTTTGATGGAGAAGTACTCATCCTCTAGTGGCTTGAAGGAGATTTTGCAAAGATTTTTAATTTTTTTATCTGTTCTGATTAAATATTTAGCGAGGAACAAAAATCTCTGTGATTTCCTAAGAGGAAGTTATATGCTCTGTGTCCCCCGTAACAACAATGATCTTTTCTTCTAATTATTGATGGATTATTTTAAAACCGCCTACTATTAGTTACATTTTTCTTTACTAGTATAGGAGCTAAAATTTAGATGAAACAGTTACTGTGCTGAGCCTTTTCTGAACAGCATCTGGATTCTTTTCTGTTTCTCGTTTTGGGTGAGACTGCAATCATGTCTTTACAACACTGGTTTGCAGAGCGCAGAACTGACATTTTCCTCATCTGTCCCTCAGCTTGTGCCTGCTTTAAAATGTCTCAAGAGTTTCACTTCCAATCTACCAAAAGGTCTCGGATTTTAATTTCATTTGAGAAATTTCTGAAGGGTCCCACTCATGCAACTGGAGTCAGATTTCCGAAATTGCCCATCATGTTCCCAATTCCATATCCAACAGCTGCCAAAATTAAAGCTAAATCATTTCAAAAATCATTGCCATAATCACCAAAACCATTACTGTTTATTTACCATTGTGTTTCATACAACTTAAAATACATTTATTCAAAATGTTTCTAGATGTATTTAACTTTCTTTTTCCAAGCACGTAGTGTCTATTCCAGCAAACTCTATTAATATAACTGTTTGAATGAGCCTCAGTTTATCAAAATATTGAAGTACATGTTTAAACATGTAAGCAGCCCGCAGAATTCAGTAAGAATACTCACCTCTGAAGTGACATACTCAAGTGTTTCACACTGGAACTTGTTTTGGCTGATGTTCATGGGTTTGTGCTGCAGTTTTTGGCTACAGGGGAAGGTTAGTTTAAAGATCTGAACAGAAAAAAAAGAAAAAAAAAGAAAAAATATATAGTTCTCTGCTATAGGTGGATGAGACAGAAATGTTGATTCCTTTTTATATGCACCTCAATAATTGCTATTTTTCTTTTAACTTGATGCATACTGGCGGATACCCTGCTCCCTGACACTATATATGGTTTTATCTTTATAGATTGAATCATCAGGCTCCCATTTAACTTACTCAGTGCTGATCATGACTCACCACCACCTCACCACCGTCCACTGAGGTGGGGAAGCGATATTATCCCAATTTTTCAGCTCAAGCTTCAGCCCAGATCCTGAACTATTTAGACACCAAACCAACAAAGTTGGACTCTCGCCTATCCTACAGGAAGCCAGTGGCAACTAGAAAACTCATCCTGTAGCTCTGAACTACTGATTTGCACAATAAGCAAGCTTGCTGTAGAAAACTATCAGGCTGTAAATTCTGTAAAAATTAAGAGTGTCATATATGCACTATTTATGGGAAAACACTGAAGCCAGTTATGACAAACACACTGAAAAAGGGGACACTGTGCAATATATGTGTTGTTAAAAGCAATTGAAAGTCAGGGAAAAGGAGACTCAACAGATTCAAGGTATCAGTGCAATTTGCAGAGGGAGTGGATGTGTATTCGCATTCCGCATAGTTCATGGCCAGAGTAAATGACAGCCTGTTATGTATTGTATCTACTGTTTCCTAAAGCCTTCTGCAAACAAAATAGTAATATTTTAAGAGAGTTCTGGGGCAATTTTCATTGGGCCTTCCACACAAAGAACCTCTTATTTATTTTATGCCAAGACTAGAAATATGCACAAATTACAGTACCCAGTCTTTATTTGAAGACCAGAAGCTATGAAGACTCTAGGTATATTTTTCTCAAGAATTTAAATCGTAATTGCAATCTGAATTAAACTAGTTTCATAAGTCATCCATTGTATCAAGTTTTACTTTTTTCTCACAGACTAAGGAGCTACATGCTATCAGAGCCATTTATGCAGCATTTTTACTTCTCCAGGTGATTCTACACTGAGATCAAGCCATTTGTTAACATGCTTTTAGATGAACTGAACATTTTTTGGTCACCATTTTTATTAAGCCCAACATGCTGTAGCTCACATGGACATTTCATGGCAATAGAAGTTCTCCTCGTATAATGACTGCAAATACATTTTCTTCATGCAGTTATCATCTATTAGCAGTTATTGGTTTCTGAGGAAACAGGCAATATGTTTAGCTCACTGTGGGCCTGTAAAAACTGCGTAGGGAACAGGCCAAAAATTACATGGGCTTTTCCTTATACTATAAAAACCTTCAGAAATAAGTGCCAGACTGCATAAATGTCACATGCACGTAAGTTACAATAAACAAATAAATATAATACCTGATGTGAAATGTGTTACTGATGCAAAAGTAAAGATTCTTCATTGCTTTCAGTGATCGTAGTGGGTTAGTTACAGTCTGGTGGGTGTTCACTGGGTCAGCTGCAGTATTTTGCGAACATGGCTGTATCACTTGAGCCCTGAATGTCTTTTGGGACTTGGGAATACAAAACATAGACATCCTTAGTCTGTGCCTTAGTACTAGAATCATTCAGTCTCTGAGATCAGACAGAAAGTGCTTCAGGACATCTCATACCTCAACTCAAAAATCTTAGGGAGTGACTTGAATATGCCAACCCAGCTTTTGTCAGGCTGGCAGAGCCTATATAACACCCTAGTAGTGTAGAACTACTCCCTTTACTTTTAGTTCTGGGTGAATAAATTATCTATTAATATTTTATGTGTCTGAAACTATGACAAAAATTGTAGAAATCCACATTTCTAAAAACCTTAAATAGCTTACTTTCATCTTCACAGCTACACATCAGACATTTTTGCATGGTCACAGCAGTGACAACTATTCACACTATCCTCCTGTCTATTATAAAAACAGAGCAACAGCAAATTGTTTACGTTTTCTTAATGTCTTCTCGCTTAGCTCCGTAAGTGTCTATAAAGTTCATGCTCTTACATGGTTTAACGAGTCAATAATTCAAAATAGGAAATGCAGAATCATTCATTTATATTCCATATTCAGCTTTACCTCTTTTTTCTTTCTCTGTTTCAAAGTGTTTGGGCATCCATTAACTACAAGAAAAGAAAGCGCTCTACTCTATGCTTACGTAGAGAGGCTCATACTGAAGTCCCTAGTACATAGGTTTTTGTTCCAGTAATGAGAAATCTAAGTAATAAAAAACTTGGTATGCCATCTTAAAGATGTGTCTCTAGTTATCTCAAAATCTAGTGCAAAATCTTTTGGCATGTGCTAGTGTTGCAGATGATCTTTACCAGGCAGGCAGGCATTTTTGCATTAGGTGGTACCTCTGTAAACGAAGCTTTTGCTTTTGGGAGGATGACTGGTTGGTTTTGCCAAAGAAAGTGTCAAGGTGTTGATCACTTTAAAGCAAACTGTTCCTTAGCAATTATAGATTCGGGGGCAGGGGGGAAGGGCTTAATTATGAAAAAACAGAGGAACAGAGTTACTGATGTTTGCAAGTTAACTGAAGATTTTTAAATAAAAATACATGAACTGTGAACTTGAAAACCAAAGTGCTATCTTTGATTGCATACAGGGCAAGGGATAAATCTCAGTGTATGGTTTTCCACATTTTTCTATTCTCCAGTCAAAAAAGCAAGATATTAAGTACTTCTTATTACAAAAAAAAAAAAGCATATGGCGGAAATAATCTGTGTCATCCATTTGAGAGCTTCAGCTACATGCATAGGTGTTGCAGCTCAGTCTCCCCGGCAAACACCACATTGTTTAGAAAAGCAGCAGTACAGCATGTATCCCCACTGCGTACCGCACAGCAGCAAATGGAAAATACCTACTCCTTCCTGCTCTGAAGGGGAAAGTCATACACTTAAACAAAGCCCCAGTAAATGAAAAATGAGGCAAGCTTTGTAGAAGAATGCTTAACTTGAATTTACCAGTACATTTTATAAATGGCCTTGGCCAAGTAAGGAGACTACATTGCACTGAGAGTAATTTTACTGTAAAAACTAAATCAAAGGTGCAGATTCGTCCTTTAGAAACCTGTTTTGCTGATACTGTGTAATACAAAGCAAACATAATCTAGATTGCTTAACACCTTTTCGAACTACACAAACATAACATGAAGTGTAAAAGACAGTATTACATAGTATTATATATTATTCTGATCGTCACATTGATTCAAGTGCGAACAGAGGCATTTTCATGATTAAGAATCGAATAAGTAGGCCTCCTAAAAGAAATAGCAGAGCCATAGTATCTTTGATAAGAGTATTTATATTGACAGCTAACTAACTGGAATTACCTAATTCCATTTGAGAGTTATTAAAAAGCTAAAATTATTGCTCTTCATTTATTTCCCTTAGATAACAATCAAATTAAAGTTTGATTTTATTTTTTTATTTTCTCAAAAAAGATTAAAAACTAAACCCCTGGCAGCTGATAATTTTTTGCCCCTATTTCCAGATTGGGTAACAGTTCTGAGATACTCCACTTGCAACCGCGTTCTGTTCGATGCCCTACATAGAAACATACAGGCGTTACAGAAAGACAATAGAGCACAAAGGACACAATGAGACAACATCAACCGTCACAACAACCCGTAGGCATAGACAGCAATTGTCATTTACCATAATCGCTTCTGGGGGAAACATTATGGCAAAGTAGCTTTTGAAAGATGCATTTTAAGGTGTCTGAGGTAACCCGAGGATACGTACAGGTGCAAGATGAACAGGAGAGGGAACAAGGTTCTTTTCTGGAGAACTGAAAGACAAGAACTTTAATGTGGTGGAGAAAAGGGAGCTAAGAGATACACATGGAGAGAAGGGATGGTTGACACAAGCAAAGCAATAGACTGAAGTGGTCTGCATATCTGTCCCTTGAATGGAAATTAAAAAAGGAAAGTTGTCTTTACTAGGGAAAAAATGAAAACCTAAAAAAACCCACCAGTTCTGTAATGGGTACGATACATCCGTTGAAAGATGTATGTGGATAGGAGAGGATCTGTTAAGCAGAGGGCAGCAGCACATTCAGATCCATTATGGGTGCAAGAATCTATTTTTGAGGCCAGACTGAAAGGAATGACGGTTGTATTTTTAAAAAAAAATTAAACATTTTTTTAAAAATAAGGAAAAAATGGTAAAACTCTTGGAAAAAAGATTAAAAGCCTTATTTTGAACTGACAAATATTAAACATCTGAACACCAGTGGTGTTACATCAAGACTGGAATTTGGTCAGAAATAGCCTGCTCTACCACAGAGGGATAAAACTTGTGCATCGTTAGAATGAGGGTAGCAGCTGAGTGTGTTTTGAGTGTAAGATTACTGAAAAAGTCATTGTGAAAGGAGAAAAATAGAAAACCAAGAATGGGGACGGTAATTGTAACACAATGTATGCAGCAAGAATAACAAGGATAACAAAAGATAAATGTAATGGATAGCTATATAAAAGTGGTACTGTACAGTCTCCCCTTATTTTATTACTAACACTGCTTCCACATTCAAGTTGAAGGATTTGTGGTAAAGCTGTCCCCTCTGCTGAGCTAACCCAACTTCTCTTGTACTTTACTTACACTCTTATTTTTGAAAGAAGTAAATAGAGTATCTAGGAGATCAGTGCTGCTAGAGAAGATACTAACCCCAACAGTAGCTATCTCAAGTGTCACAGCTTTGTTAGGTCATGAAGCATGGATGTTCCCCCTGTAACATGCTGTCTTTCTAATTCTAACTCCCATCATTGTTTTTTCACTGTCATTCCTAAGACAAATGTTTTTTTCTATGAAACTGCATTAAAGATTGTTTTGTGAATCTATAAATACCTCTAACCAAATAATTGATGCACAAAGCCAAATCCTACTTATCTCGGCTAATTGGTCTCTCCTTGCTACGTCTTTTTCTGTTCATGCTGTTCCAGCCATGCAGGACCTGTATCAACGCAAAATCAGGCATCCCACAGCTGTCAAAAACAGTATCAAATGTTA
Source organism: Chionis minor (assembly GCA_013398295.1). Taxonomy (NCBI): domain Eukaryota; kingdom Metazoa; phylum Chordata; class Aves; order Charadriiformes; family Chionidae; genus Chionis; species Chionis minor. The sequence goes on along the minus strand of VZSF01005930.1, from coordinate 86,416 downwards.
CTGAGAGCTGGAATTTAGCGTGGTCTTGGAAAAACGTGTGTCTGATAACAAACAGCATCTTATTCTCTATTCCTTTGCCCATACATTTCATAGGATCAAGGCTAAACAAATCTGTAAAATGGATAGCGAGGTCTTGGCAGAAAATTTATAAGTATATATTACTAAAAATTAGCAAGAACACAGAAAAGCAGAAGGTCAGTTACACAACATGCTCGTAAGCATCACCATGGACACACACAGCACTGTTTTGGTCACTCACCTATCAATACTCAGTTTTCAAGTTCCATATATGGGATGGGAGTAGAACTTTTTCTGGTCTTTTGCATTTCACATTCCTAGTTCTACCTAATCTTTCAATTTCTAGGCAGTTTTCAGGATGTTATTTTTGGTTAACACCTGTGAAAACTGCTCTTCTAGAAAATGCCTTATATGGAATCACAGCATCTCTCCGTAACTGCTGTCAAATCATGTTAACTACTTATTCTGGAACAATTTGGAGATGACCAGCCACCTGCTGGGACAGAGATAAACATAAGGATGTAACAGCTTCTGAACACAGGTGAATGCCACTTCACTCAATATTAAAACAGATATAAGATGCTAGAAAAAACTTTTGAAAGTTGAAACCCTTGAAAAAGAAAAGTAGAAGTAATTGAGGCCTGTAATTTTCAGTCAGCTGAAGCAGAGTCCTCCAAAGTAGAGATTAATCATAAACTGTAGCTGCAAAGACCTTTGTCATTTCCATTCATTTTATTAGAAAATCTAGAAATACTTTCCCTCTGCATATAAATTTCTCCTGTTGAACTTACTTAAATTGATAGGACTGATGTAGCACAAAATAGGGCAAGACTATTAAGATGCATATCAACTTTTTTTGATTCTCAGTCATTAGTAAATACCTGCATGCAGTTTTGATTTTCATTTCTAAAGATAACTAGATTTAGAATTGCAACACGTTGTAGTAAAATAGATTTATCCAATTGGGTCTTGAAAAACCCAGGGAGACCGCAAAAATCTCTCTTCCGGGGGTATGAAGCCAAGGGGAATAATCCCTTCCTTGCTGCGCTCCCGTTAACGCAGCGTGGGATGCTGCCGCCTTCCCTGGCTGCCAGGGCACAGCGCTGAGCTGCCTTCAGCCCGTCTCAGCAGAGCTGCTCTCCGGCCACTTTCTCCCCGTGCCTCTCACTTCTGCCCCACCAGAAGCAGCTGATAACGCTGCCCATAGGCTGGAAATCACCAGTCTTAGAACTCAGGGTTAGGGAAGGTGAGATGATTTTGCTGCTTGATAACCATTTTAAAGTGACTTCCCCTCCCCCTCCCTTTTTGAATAGGATTTATGCTTTTAGTGTCCCAGAATAAGGCTTACTCCTTTGCATACCTAAGAAATAACAGAACTGTTATTTCCAAACAATTAGTGACATCAATACTTTTAGGAAATTAAGCATGCCAAGCTACCAAGTGAAGACATAAAAATTAAATACTGCCGTTTGTTTGAGAAGCATAGCACAGACAGTAGAGTTGTGGGAAACACTGGCTTCAGAAAATAAATTATCAGGTAGGATATTTTTATTGTTCAGCCAGCGTCTCAACAGTAGATTCAATACATAAAAGTAATCTGTGAAAAATACTGGAAGAGGAGTCTGGGAAATCAAGTGCCACCTCCTAGATTGGCTATTTCGGAATTGCTGCTTGCATTGCCTGCCTGTCAGAGGCTTCTGCATACAAGAAGTCCCAAGAACAGAAGAGCTGCAGCCAGACCAGGACTATATTTAGCCTGAAAGACCTTGGATAGTAGCTACAGGAAGAGTAAAGCCACATACATGGTATTTGCCTTAAATACGCCACTTCCCGTCACTTGTAGCTCAGAGGCCTCCTAAAACAGACTAACTGCATTGTGGCTTTACTCCTATGACCCATTTCAGCAACTCACTAGAAAGCATCAGTTAAGGTTGCTGTCTTCCCTGAAAGCATAGGCTTTACTTTACCAAAGATCTATGAAATGTACCCTGATTCCATCAGCAATAATCACACTGAATGCTCTCAACGTTTAACCTCATCCACCATATGAAACAGCCACGAGAGGCCATGGGAAGAGAGGGGAACCAGAGGACGGGAGAACAGGCAAAGCAACAAAGCAGGAATCAAAACATCTAGCTCCTAAGTTAAATGCCACCAAAAAAAAAAAAAAATTGTTGAATAGTAATTTACCACAAAGTCTAATGCTACTTTATTGTAGTTTTCCATACTAGGGCAAAAGTCTAAAAATCCCCTATTTTCCTTTCCTTTAGGACCCCACCCTCCAGGAGAGTTAAAAGCAGGTAGCAGCCAAGTGATCTACAGACAGCTCCTGAAGCCTCATGGTTTTTTCTCTCTACCTTTCTCTCAGTTGTATATTTGGGGAAGAGCTGCTGAGATGGGATCGCTGCAGTATTTCTAAGTATCAACAGCATCAACCTGCCTTGGTTTTCAGTACATGAGGGTATACTGCACTTAAGCTCACCTTTACAAAGGGTAACCTCTTCCTGTTCTCAGGCAACAGGGCAGGGTGGTTGCTGTCTCACGCCATTTTCCCCTCAGGCTTATCTACCTCTGTCTTTAGCGAGGCCTTAGCGACAGCCGCAGACTAATAGTAAAGGGGCGGGAGAGACAAAAAAACAAACCACAAAAAAACCCAACCAAACCCACCCACGATACAGTTGTTGCTTTATGCCAACATGCTGCTTACAGCTTGAACTGGGCAGTTGCCTTCTTAATTAGAGGAAGATGTCAGAGGAGTCAGGAATAGGAATTCTCCCCACCCCCTTTTTTGGCAGGTGGCATGGTAAGGGGGTAGCCTGCACTTTATTTTTTTTCCTCTGTGAACGACATTTGCAGACATTGCTGCCAAACTAGATTTAAAGTTATCAGTAACTTCAGTCTAGTGCCTTAAAAATATTGGATGCTCCTGCTCTGCTTAGTTCTCCTGTTTATGGTCCAAGACTTCATGAGTCCCCAGCCGCACGCAGCAGAGGAAGACACAAGACCTGTTGCTCCTCCGCTCCCAAAGCGGCTTTCTGCCTGATGCACAGGTGCACATGTCAGCACCAGGAGACAAGGACACAGCATTCCTCTACAGGCAGCTTCTGTCCCACAGGTATTCCTCGAGCTATCCATGGTTAGTCAGGGGCTATGAGATTTGTTTCCTATCTGCTGTGTAAATGTGCATTAATGTTCTGTTAAAATACTCGTGACTGAGCAGTTTTGTTGTTGTGCTGAGGACACGGGGGTGGGGTGACTCCTGCTGCCCTTGGGGCAACCAGTGACAGTCAGGTGAGGAACAGCTATTGGAAACACAGTGCGCTGGGAGAGACACAGCCAGCTGAGAGCGCACAGCTGGGAGTCCTGCAAGAGCACAGAAAACCACACACACCACAGAGGTTTTCCTGTTCAAGCTATTAAGACTAGGAGAGTAAAGTAGGAGAAAATGATAGGAAAAGCCCTGAGAAGGCTGAACTATCAGTAAGATTTTCCCACCCCTTCCACACTTTTTACTGCAATCTATCTCAGCACAAGTTTTTATTTTTCCCCATGTTGCCAATGGCTGTAGCTATGGAAAAGCATTTTAACTTGGGGGAGGCATGTTCACATTAAAAACAAGGGATGAGCCCCAGTCAGGTAGACTTTCATTTCCTGTTAGAAAGCCCTCCGCAGAGGTACAGGCTTCTCAGGTGATGGGAACTGGTATTACCCATTTGAAGACAGGTTGCCAAAACAGGTGGGACAGGGCCCAGAAACTCAGAGATGCCATAAACTGGAGATGACAGACCTTCCTCCAGCAGTGGCCAGAAGACAGGGCACAAGTGATGCAGGCACTTGGAATTTCATCAGGCCCGGCCCTTAAGCACCCACCTTCTCAGTAGGAGAGCTCAGCAACAGAAAGGAGCAGGGGGGAAGCCACCACACATACAGTTGAGAGGAAAGAAGGAAGAATTAAATGATGTGAGCAGTCTGCATATGAAAACTTCAACATCCAATTGTTCAGCAATGGGCATGGGGAGTTCACACGTACTTGGAATTAATTCTTGTACCTCTTCCTACAAAAGATGAAGCAGCACTACAACTTACTAATTCACATCATATGTGATACTACTTAAGTGTTCTCTACACAAGAGATTTCTGTATAAAGCAAACAAAACAAAAAATTAAAAAAAAAATCACTGCACAAGTTCAGTAGCAGCTATTAGTGCTTGGATGGCACATTTTTCTATGAATGATTTTTTGCTGCTTGTTAATTTAGAGCATAAACTCATCCAGAATAGTAACTGATGGCTGGTGTTCTCTAAAAGCAGTTGAACTTACCATGTTAAAAAAAGCTTCTATTTTCAAAAATAAGACTTCTTATTGTACCTTTTTTATTATACCTTACAAAGATATACAAAACAGTTCAGTACTAAGATGACTACATTTCCTCCTGAGGGCTACATAGTCCTCAGACATCTGCACATGCCTATGGTTGGTTTTAGCAAGTCTTTCCCTTAATCCAAGTTCCTGAAAAGGAGGAATCCCTAAGATCTTGCCCCACCCCTCCACTTGTTTCCAACTACTCTTAGATACTACAGTTCTGTTCGTTGCAAAGTATTGGAGTCATGCAAACTGTGACTCTTCAATTTATTCTTATCATTTACAATCTTTACCTTTTAAGGCAGAGTGCTCTTCCAACACACTCAAAGCTGGCCTTGGTGGGGGGCGGAGAGAAAAAAAGGTGGTGTCACCCAGAAGGGTTTCATTCACTTTTCAGGACAACTACATCCTTGATCTGTGCTGCAAATGACAGCCAGCACAACAAAAATCAATTGTCACCACAGGTACTTGGTTGTTTTCTTCCTTTTTAAACAGGCCACCAACAACTTATTTTCCCACTAAACCAATTACACAACGGCTATGTATCAAATTTGAAAACTCCTCAAAATTTCATAGTCGATGAAAGCCAGATTCTAGAGGGAGACAACATGGGTAAAAAAATATCAATACACATGATATTTTAATACAAAATATTAGCTTTTTCTTTTTTTTTTTTTTTACACAAGTCAGTTTTTTTAAAATATAGAACCTTAAAAAATGAACAAATTGCTATCCACACACTATAAACACTTTTTTTGTGCTCAGTTTGATCAAGTTATCAGAACAATTTAAACACCAGTCCATAGTTCAAACACTGCCTTGAAGTTTTATGAAAACTATGCCGCACTGTGCGCTACCGTTATTATATGTACAGTGTGAAGCGCCTTCTTTCGGTTTTAATACGGTAGTAGAAACTGTTCAGTTATCAGGTTCTTTGTGCAAGGATTTCACATTCTGCTCATGCTCATGACAGATTCGCATTACATTTCAGTGGCACTGGTATGAGCAAGCACATGTAACTCTGTGAATGTTCACTGGAAAAGTGTCCATTACATGTACTGAAATACATATTCTGGAAGTACAAGTTCTTCAGCTAGATAAAAGAAAACTTGTTATTGTTAGTTTAGGGGAAATACTAGCCTGATTAGCCAGAATTTAACAATTTCTAAGCACTGAAACGAATTTTGATTTCTCAAAGTTGAATAAAAAGTAAGTAACTATCACATTTTCAGAGATGAACTACATAGCAGGTACATCTCAGGAATATTTGTAATTGCCCGCTTTTTGAACCCATAGAAAGAAAAAATTGCCCTTTAAGTTGGAGGTCTTAAAAGGTCTCCTTTTAGTAGTAAATCATCCACAAGTGGCAGGCTGTTAGCCAAGTAGATTTTAGGATGATTTACTTGCATTACAGTAATTTACGCAATTGAACTTTATGCATACAGTACAAAACTATGAACAAAAAGGTGAAGCAAACTTTTTTATTTATATTCAGGTAAAAACATTAACCTGATGAAGTAGATTATTGCAGATTTGAGAAATCAGCACATAAAACAGTAGGACAGAGCATTGCTTACAGGTGCTTTATCTGTGTCAAAAGACAAAGGCTGAACTGTTTGTTCCAAGCTAGCGCTGGGGTGGAGGGGAGGGAGGGTGGGGAGAAAAAAAGACTACAAAAGTAACCAGGAACTTAGATCAGGACCAAGAAAACTGTTTACTCAAACAGGGAATGAAACAACTAATTTGTCTTTTAAAAAACTTTACATCAATTCGAAATGCTCTGGCCTTACCACAATACACACTGGCCAGCCCAAGCTGTTGGACTTCAACTACATGAAAGAAAGAAAGAATTCTTCCTGGCCTCTAGTAAGAGGCTTTTGCTGCCTGAATCGCTGTGTAAACAGCTCTAGAGCGTCGACTGGTAAAGGCTGTCGCCATTATATCCTACCACTACAGTAAAACTATGCTATAAGAAAGGTTCTACCTAGTTACAAAGGCTGAATTATATTGACAATATATATTTGATTTCAGTAAAATTTAAATTATCTTAATCAGAGAAAGAGGCATGGAGCAGTTAAATGCCCATGCTAACCAAAACATAACAATTGTTGAATGTTGCACACAAAAAGAACCAAGTGAATTGCACATCAGACAATACATGAGGATGGGTAAAATTAGAGGCAGGTGAGGGTACACAGAACTAGTCTACTAAACTAGATTCGTCAAATACATGGTGTATTTTAATTTCTGTACTTATGTACAAAAGTTGTCTTTGGAGGAAAAACTTCAGACTTAGCTAGATGGATACACACAGCCCAGTATTAAACTGCACAGCGACATTTATTGTTCCAGCCTGGAAAAACATCCCTTTTTAAATTTCACACAGCAAAGCAAGTTAAAAACTTCACTCATCAAATAAATGATAATTTAAACAAGAACTTGCTAAAGAAACCTTGTCACAACAACTTTTAGGGCCTGATCACTTTAAGTCCATAGGGGCCTTTAATGAATATCAACCAAGTGTCTTTGTTTATAATCTGCAAGCCATTTTTCTACAACAAGAAGGCGTAACACGTTTCCTTGACTCAGGTGATATATTTAGAAAAGAATCATGAGTTTCTCTTTTGCTGTAACAGGCAGACATTGCATTTTTCATTGTGATCAGGAAAGATGGAATGACTGCTGCCCTTCTCTTGCAGCTATCAAGAGTTTTTCACGCATTATCTCAATAGTTGAATAGTCCGGCAATTTGAGATAGTTCACACAAGTCATTACTGAGGGCAAGAAATCATCTGGATTCTCTGTAGACTCAAATGTCTTGCGTACAATTGTCAACGGAGGATTCAAACTTCGAAAGCCTATTAATGAGAAAAGACATTCAGAATAAGGTTGTTTTTCTTGAAAACCCCGTTAACACTGTAGACGTCTAAGTGACAGAAGCATGCATTCATAACCGATGACTTAATCCGCTTTTAAAACTTTAGAATATGGTTTTTATAAGGCCATGTAGCAAGCTAAAAAACGCCTAAAATCCTCTCTAAATCAGTTTTCCAAAATGAATTAAAAAGAAATAAGCCACACACATCTACTGTTAATTGTGTTCTGTAAAAAAAACCTATCCCAATCACAGCATTTTTAAGAGTTTGTTTGTTTCATACACATTTTCTAAGATTATCAGAAATTATCTGACTTGTACCATATTTTTTTACTCCAGGTAAGGTTTTTATACTCCTAATCATCAATGCTGTCTGCACTCTCTCTCCCCAAAAGAGCTCTAAAAAAAAATTTTTTTATAAAAAAAGAATCAACTCAAAAGCGTCAGTTCTTTAACTAGGAAAAAACTAAACAGAGAACGTAAATAATGGAACATATGCATAAATTCTGTCTTTACTTGCAGAGTGTTCAGCTGAGAATATGGTAAAATGTGTATTTTATAACGGTCCCTAGCAAAGACAGCAAATTCCTCAGTTTTCCTCACTGCCTTCTCATCTAAATTCTGAAATTCAAGAGGGGGAGAAATTAAAGTTTATCATTATACTAGTATTGTCTCCTTTCTAGAAAACACAATTATTTTTTCAGCATAGCAATGCATCATTTTGTTGTTGTCATAACTTCACGCACCTCTAGCCAAGGAATACAGTACTAAGGGTTTTCAGTTTTGTTTAAATTTTGAACTATTTTCTGCCCTCCAGTAGGTTATCTGGTAACATAAATTTAACCTGAAGAGAGTCAATTGAACAAAGTGTTATGAGACTAACACCAAGTTTGACAGTTATACCTGAGGTCCACCCAGCCACTTCCGAAGCTAGAAATGCCAAACAAGTATGAACCTCTAAAAGACACAGATAGGTAGGTTTTTCCCTATGCTAGAAACAATCCACTTATTCTGAAGTGCATTAATAATACTGATTTCATATACAGCAATATGTAATAAACAAAACTTACCTCCTACAGGCAGTCTGGGGCTCCCCGTCACAAACTGAAGAAACAGTCTTTGCTGCTCACTATCAAAGCTACTGAGAATTTCAAAGAGATACTTCACTGCTCGACTATGGACAGGAAGAAAAGCAAGCTATTATTATTTTGTTTACAGTTAAAATAATTGCATCAGATTCATATTCAGTGCAGTATGAACATTTTCAAACAAATTCCATATAATTCTTTTACCTTGAATAACAGTGTATCAAGATTATTTAAATACACATTTTCTAGTGTTGTTTGTTTGGGGGTTTGTTTTGTGGGTTTTTTGTTTGTTAGTGGTTTTGTTTGGTTGGTTTTTTAAACAAAACCAACACCATATTACCTGTCATGTGTATAACCGTGATCTGGCCTGCAACATTCCATTAAGGTCTTTGCATCCCAAGTGTCCGTTTTACTGCCACACAAGAGCTGCTCCAACTATAAAAGACAAGGAAGGAAATTTTGCCCTTTAGTGCTTGAGGTAGAACGAATATCGTGTTCTGACTACTATTACACCATTCTACTTTCTGGAATGGCTTGCTGCAAAATAACCTCAGTCACCCCAAGCAATCCTCCCAAATTCTTTCAATGTAATAGCTTCATCCCAGCAACAGCCTCATTTGCTGATTCCACCTTTGCATACAGTCCACTACCCACATGAGATGCTGAATGTATCTCCTAGAAGAGAGACTGTCTTAACAAGCAATTTATACTGAGAAACCAAAAATGCCTTTGCTTTTTCCAAATCTCACAATATTTAAAGAAATCTAGAGGAATGGGACAAACGGTGTTTACATTTGCTTTTTAGAACTCTGAGCTGCTCTTTGAAAGAAAAATAAAATCCATCATTTGACAGAGATAGATCTGTCAAATAGCAGTTTTGTACTTACATTATTTTGTCTATTCTTTCTATGCACTTGGGCAAGCAGAGATGACAGGCTACAGACAAAACATTAAAAGCTTCTACAAATGTCCTTCTAGGATACGATACACAAGGAGTTGCAAAGATCCAGTCTCAATAAAACCAGAGGTTTGACACACCTAGCTGTTCTGTTCAAGAGCAGAAGAACTTTAAAAGTTCTTTACAGTAGTTTAGGAATGGTTTATAAAACAGTTCAAGCAGCTGGATAGCTATCAGCAACAGAACATGAGATCACACATGTGTATCTTATTAAGGAAAGGATATCTTAAATCTCATACTACTCCTATGACTTAGTTTTGACCAACCGTATTAGTAGATTAACAATGGACTAGTGTCTGTATTTTAAAATTTCCAAGCAGAAGCAGGCATCAAACCATACCAAGACAGAACAACAGCATCACATATACTACAGAACAGGGAAATTTGTATAAAATGCCAGAGAAACTACAATAATCTGCTATTTTTACTACCCTTAAATTTGTTGCAGAGAAAAAGGTAGTTGTAGTCTTTGAAAGTAGTACCAACAGAGAGGCATGAAGAAGAATCACTATGAGCAGTTACAGATCTCAGCTTTAAGAGACTCTTACCAAGACTCTTACTCAAAGCACCAAGAACAAGAGTAATACAAAAGCCTGGCTAGCGCACTGCTTCAGAGCACGCTTAGCATTTCTTCATGAAGTCAAAGGTGTAAGTTTATGAAGGTAAACAAACCCTTCAAAGTACAGTCTTCAAATAAATTCCCTGAAGGCAGAGTAATAAAACATTCTCTCTTCTAGTCCAGACAACCATAATTGTGTCCCAATTCAGTCCACTTAAGAGTGCAAGAATTTTAAAAAGGAAGTTGACATGGTAGCTGGCAAGAACAAGGCAAGACCAGCTATCCTTATTCTCTGCTCCTTCATCTGAATCTCCTCTTACTGTCTAAAGATTTGTTACAAAGAGTTGACTGCTATTTTTTTTTGTAGAACATCGAGGTAGCATCCACGTCTACAGCTATTAAAAGATACTGCAATACAGGGAATTTAAGTATCCACACCCATATAAAGAGCCTGCATATAGAAATTTAAGCACTTTTCTCAGAAAAGCTGCATTCAATTTTAATGAAAATGGAGCTGTGCATAATAAAAGCATCAAATAAGCAATCACCAAACATAAGAATCTTTAACACTTAGGTATGCAATTTACAGGACACCAAGTTTTACTAATATGCATCAGAAATGGAATGTAATCAGACCATCACAACACCTAGGTTCAGACTGTCCATACATATAAGGTTACAAAAGATAAAAACAGGTTTACCAACCTCCTCAGGATAGAAGTACTGAAGATGACTGAGGGGGAAGACTGATTCAAATCCATCTCTGAATGAGTCAAACTGTCTGGCAACACCTTCATTTAGTGCCCAGAATATAACCAACTGCAAAGGAAAAAGAGACAAAACAAAAGAATAAGTCATTTGAACAAAGGAAGTGTGGAATGATCACTAGTGGACAAAAGACTACAGGTGCAGAAAAACACGCTACCAAAGCCTCACCATACGCTCACTGTAGTTGTGACAGAGTTTGAACTTTGGTTTATGGAGCTGCTCTACAGCATTGCCTCATTCTACCTTAATTCATCAGCTCACACTGCTGCATGTGTGGAAGTGCCCTGCTGATGCAATGCAACAGACACAATTCGTTGGGGTTTTTTTCTTTAAAATTTCTCATGTGGTCTGTCATCGCAAATTAGCAAAAGTTGCTTAGCCTTCGAACAACCCCATATTTGGAATACTCTAAGCCTGCAACTCAGGCAGAGTTTAAACAACTTTTTGCCTTTATTTTTGATAAAACATGGAATTCATAATAGCTGGTTAAACTGATCCTATTTAGCAAAATATTTTCAAACAAAGCTAAACATTTATTAGAGATTTTTAGAAGACTAACCCAGACGTTCTCTCTGTACACTGATACCTATTTAAAATTCAGCAACTGAAACAGAAACCCTTAGGTCAGTACTATATTAGCTTCCCCCGTAGAAACATATGTGTCTGTTTTCTAATATATTGTTACAAAAAAGTAACTTTAAGACTTTTTGTTATATTAAGTAGCTTAACATTGTAAGAAGACATGGGAAGAGAAGTAACTTTATGTTACTGGGATTTGGTAAGAATGGTAAGGCAAACAACAGTAAGACAATAGTCTAGGCCTTTTGTGCATGCTTTTTGTTTTGCATCTGCAGTTACCCCTCTCAGGGTTAAATTCACATTCCAAAGTGAGCAGCACATACTGAAACAACAGTCACTAGGAGGGAGGGAAGAGGACAAGACACAAAACAAGACCAATTTTCTTTTAAGTCTCTTGCAGCCAGTATTTCTCCACTAAATTAAAAAAATATATTATACATGGCAGATAGCATGCCAAGTTCAGACTCGTTTGTCAGTTAGTGCTGCTAATGATTACACTTGCCTTGGCTACCCTCAACTCCAGCGGAAAATGAAGGCTGGTTGTAAAAGTTGTGTTGTCAACACACAGCTACCAGTTTTTAAATGTGTTAAAAGCTCTGACCAGGAATGCTGAGAAAAACTTTGAAAGATATCTTAGCATGCATGTGAATATGATTTAAAGCCTCATTGATAATGCTGGACTCCTGAAGCAAGTATTTAATGCTGTCCCAGTAAGAGTTACTTGTTCCAGAAAGCTCTCAGCTATGAAAGCCTATTAGGACGTCTTCCTACGAAAGAGCCAGGCACTGGATTTCACGTAAGATATACACCCCTATTTTCACACGTCAAGTTTTAATACTGAAGAGCAAGCTGGTAAACACCAGCAGCACAGAAGGCTGCTATTCTAGAAGCAGAGTTGCTGACTTAGATTTGTGATTACTTTTTATGACCACGAGTGTGTGGCAACATTAAGCTGTGCTGTATTCTTGTGGATTCAAAGAGGAAATCAAACTGTTACGCAAAATACTGCATTCCACAAACTTTTTGTCCACAAATTTAGAACAGGCAAGTTGACCTCTTTCTTTATAGTACAGGGGAGGTGGGGGGGGCGGAAGAGATAATAAAGTCTTTCACTATAGTGGTAGCTGAAATAGTTCTACTTTCTGATAAAGGCAGCTCCTGTGGGAATTGTCCCTGGGGGGGGCGGGCAAAGAAGGTGGGAGGGTGGAATGACATGACTGCAAGAGAGGCACGAAGAGTGACAGTAGGATATTCTAGCATTATAAACTCCTTTTAATGGTAATCTACGCTCAAGATTTTAATGAAATTGATATTTTCGAGACTAGGGCAGCTGACCCACAGGGAGCTGTACAGGCTACCTGATAAATTAAACATACTGTTTCTAAATTGCAATTCATCATACTTGTGATACACGGGACAATACTTCTCGCTGAAATCTTTTCCACTTCCTTGTCACCAAGTCTGTAACGCTAATCACCAGGATCTAGTTCAAGGCATAAGGCAGGAATATGAAGACGAGGACAGAAGAACTGCACAGGTGTCCTTTAAAGAGAGTAGTCCCAAAAGTTGTTTAAAAACAGTGGAAAGCAAACTTTCTGTAGTGATCCGCTTTTCCTTTACAATGGCAGAGGCCTGCAACAGAACAACTACAGGACATCCGAGATGTCTGCAAGCCTTTCTCAGCATATCAGATACCCGATACGCGTTACCTAGAAGAAAAAACTGACTGCAAACTGTATGAAAGTCAGACTTGAAAGCAATCTTGCTCAGCTTGCTTTACTAAAAAGGAGACTGCAAATGCTGTTTCTAACAAACTAAGGCACTTGGCACTGCCCATCTGAAAGGCTGCAAACAGCTTTATATCCAAATATGCTTTATTTTTTTAAGTGATTCTTGACTAGCAGAATTTGCTTTCAACAAATAAAGATATGAGAACTGAGTAATGTGCATAACATTGAATCTGGAAAATGAACAGCAACTGCTCAATATTCAGTTGTAAGGATTATGGAATAACTTTGCAAAGTTCTCAGCTGATATCCAGGAGCTTATATGTCCCTTACTGAATCATTTTACCAAAACATCAGATATTTTTCTTATCGGCACTTGAAAATCTTAACAGTCCTCAGAGGGAAATTGGCAGACTAACCTGTCAGAAAATACATTATTTAGGAACTGGAATAATGGCTTTTTCATGATGCAATCAATCATTCTTACCTCTATCCCACTCATGACTTCATGTGATAATATATTGCATTCTTCCTGCCTTTCCTCATCTCTTTTCCAGGCTGTTTTTAACCTATTCCCTTTAACACTTTCTTATGCAGAGTTTCCTACCTTTATTCAGCAGTATGACCCTTTTGTTTTTCTAGGTTTTAAGTCTGTTCTGACATAGGAATAAATCAATATGCAGGTGTACTGTCAACTTACTACAGCACTGGTTTGTTATCTGTTCCTTACCTTCTTTTTTTATGGTTTGTGTTTTTCGTGTGTTTGTGTGGGTTCATTTTTTGTTTGTTTTTTAAACATTACCGTTCTAATTTTGAGTCGCACCCAAGCTGACGTTGTCTTCCTAAGTCTGACTCCGAAAAAATTCACTATTATTATAGCAACTCAAAGCCCACTGAAATGTGGGTAGTAGGTGCTAAATCACTATTGCAAACAAATTCATTATCATACCTAAATGTGGGAACTTGTTAAAAGATTCTGAAAGTCTACAACTCAAATTACTCCACTTACTACGACACTTTATCCAAAAAAAACATACTTCTGCTGACTTCATTATGCATAAGCTAGACTTTTTTGTACCATAAGATTTTTAAGTCAGGTGCACTGACTAGGATTCAAACAGTTTTTCTGTAGTAATAAATTGGTACAGAAGAGAAGTAACCAGTAGGAAAATTATTGCTGTGCCCAGTTCACACGAATGAACTGAAACATATATGGAAACAAACTACTTGGGAGCAAGGCAAGAAAGAACAAAGAAAGTTTTAGTCCTAGCTTTGCTTTTACTTACTCTGAGATACTCCTCTAAATTGTGAATGGTGACTGGTGTATCTTTTCCCCCTTTTTTCAGTTCTATGTTAGGAAACCCAGGAAGTGTGAAGTCCAGCCCTAAGTCTTCCACCGAGCAGCCATTCATAGTCAGAGCCTCCAATGCATACTGTAGACTTTCTTTGGTCTAAAAAAAATTGGAAGTGAAAACCAGTGAGAACAATTCATTCACATTAATTTATCCAAAAGTTATGACTTCTAAAGCAGTTTTGACTAAATAAACATTTCTAGAAGAATATTACTATTAATATTGTTATAGTACTCCTTGCTTTTCTTCTGTATTTTTCATACATAACAGTAAGCCAAGACAAACCAAATAGACTATCTTAACAGATAAACTTGAAAGATCATAACAGGGAGGCTTTTTCCCTAGCAATTTTGGAGTTACTTTAACTTCTTGCATATTATTTATTTAGAAAATACTACTTCAAGATAAGGAGATGGGTAATATGCTAAAACTCTTAGGCTACATTTTTTCCTTAGAAGAGTTAACGGCATTCATATTTGGCATGCATACTGACATTTTTCAGCTTTCATCCACCAGGTTTCAGGTTTTTCAAACTCTTGTTGGGAAATTAAAAGCGGTGATCAAGGAGAGAGAGTGAGACAGTGAGGTGAAGAGGAACAAAGGCCCAAACACTCGCAATAACTTCACTAGTAACAAAGCAGATGTATTAAGAGTATAAATTAGGTTATTACCACCTACCATCTATTAACATCAGATGCTAGAAAGAGCATGCATGCCAAAGACCTTTTATCACCACTCTGCAACAGCGAATGATACTATTTTCAGCTAAGAGTGGATTACCTTGAAAAATTAACACTCTTCTGTATCTATAAGGGAAACTGTATGCTCACGTATGGAGCCAGTTTATAGCAGTTCTGCATACAGCTCTTCAGTGGGGGGGAGGAAAAAACCCACAAAAAGGCACATCTAAGACCACCTAAAAATTTGGCTAAACCAGCGTAAGAAAACCAAGCCTTTTGATGGTTCAAAAATCTAGATTTTTTCCCCCCCCCCGATATTAAAAGTTGGTTAGTTTTTTCAAAGTGAAACAGGAAGAGATTACCGGAAGCAAACATCTGGCAGTTTTACCTATTTCTAGCCTATGTTTAATCACAGAAGAATCTCACAATAAATTTCTAATGTTAGAGACTATATTGCAAAAATATTGTGTTATAATTACTAGCCACCAATTTAATAACATTAGAACTACTCTTTTTAACAGAATGAAGTCCCTATCACTATCACCATCAGTATTAAGCACTATCACTACCATACACTCTCAATTATGGCTACTTCATAAAACCCAAACGTGTGAAGATGCACTCTTCCATTCTTATGGTTACTTTCCCACCTGTGTTTTGTCCTGTTCAAGTCTTTTCTTTTGTCTTACAATATCTTCAAGGTGATATATTGATTTGGCTACTACTGGATCAATACTGAACAAGTCATGCGATGTCAAGGAAGTTTCCTGTCGTAGCATCCATTTGTAAAAAGGAAGTCCAAGAGGAAGGTCCACCTGGAAATCAAAATACTGTTTAGCATTTAAGTGTCTTCCAAAACTGTATCTTTTGCTATTTTATCTCTTGACTAGATTTAGAGTACTATTTACTAATTCATAGTTCTGGGGCACACAAAACACTGTCTCCAAATGTTTTTACTTAAGAAATTTACAGTCAAGAAAACACAACTGACTACCTAAGTGCATATACACATTACAGCAATCACCAAGGTAGCAGCTAGAATAGTAAGAAGCCCAAGATGATCTTGAAAGAAGATTGGAGAGAGACTGCAACACATGGCAGGCAATGGCTTTTCCATTTTTCACTGTGGTCTCAAAAGCCACTGTAAAGATCTGCAACGTACACTACGCTTTTCGCCTCAGAAGCTCAGCTGCACCCTCATCCCCCTGCTCTGCCCAAACTGCTGGGGCTGAAAATTCCATGCAACTCAATACTATTTGTTCCCCAACACATTCATACTAGAATTTTCATTTAATCCTTCAGAAACACATTTTTCCATTTTTTTTCTCACCAGTCTAAAATCCATGATTGCCTTGGCCATTAGTTTTCCCAGAAAGCGGAACTTCATTTTAACTTTTGCAATGTGAGCTGGCTTGGCTGTTCTACCAAAAGGAAGTGCAAAAAGGCCTTGAAGGTTATGGATGTATTTGGTACCTTCCTGGCTTCCTGTTGAAGAAGAAAAAAAAAAGTTCAATACGTACACTTCTAGCTTCATTCCATATGCAAGTCTGAAAGCAGCTACCAGATAATCATAACTTAAAGCTTCTTATAAAATTAAAAAAGACCCTACAAAGATAATCATACACCATCATGAGGCATATTATCTGACCACAAACTGAGGTGCTCTTTCAAAGCCATTCACGCAATTAAAGTCAACTTAGAATCAATTCAATCAGATCAATATTGATATTTTAGGCAGTAAAACATTTACCTTTTGGGTTGGCTAAAGTCACTTCTTCTCCCCTCCAAAGGCCTAAGTCTGCTCTCTGTAGTTCCTGAGATACAAGTGCATAGAACTCTAGCGTGGGGCCTAGGCCTGTGCCAACCTTCAGGAGGAGGGAGGGTGCGGGGAGAGGAGGGGGAACGACAGAAATGAGTCCATTAGGTCAGTTTGGGTATCAAAATCTTTACTTAGTCTGAGAAATATAGCTTTTTATTGGCTATAAAGAAGACTGCATTGCAAAAAGCATCTAGAGAACCTAACTACGGCAGCATTTTCAACACAACCGAGACAGCTCGGAAAGAACACGTATCAGAGGAATAATAGTGCAATAAAAGTATTAACCACCTAATGATCATATAATAAACAAAATGCATACAGCTGTTTGCTTAGAGTTAGAAAAAAGTGTGCTCTGCAGAATAAGACTTATTATGAAATTTAGTAGATCTGAAAGAGTTCCTCATAGCAACTAAAAGTCACAACCAAGTGGATGAGGGATAATTAATAGATACAATTTTGTGGCACCAGAAATAGGAAGGACCAAGAGTCTGACCAAGTCATTCTAGGAAAGTTGTAGCTTTTTTGTACTAATCTTCAGTAAAAAGGGGTTAAATTAGACTGCATTGATATTACTTACTTCATTCTCATACTGGATTTCCAACATGGCTCTTGAACTGCCTAGATCCTGCATCACAGATTCTGCCTGTTTCAACAGCTCATCTCTGTTCACAGTGCGCTACACATTAGAGAAGTTTTAAGTAGTGAAATTATGTCTGTAAGTCCCAGCTCCCAAGGCAGTTACAATAGGAAAAAAATTAGTTACGCAAGTTTTTCCACCCCATGCTAATAGTTCCACAGTTCAACAACTTGTAAGCTTATACTTTTACAAAGTAATTCTCATTCCTACATGAAAACTGGCTAGAATTAAAGAATTCAATAGAAAATGAAAAGCCAGTGCCTCACATTTGTATCAATGTTAATAGGTACTACTCTTGCCAAGAACCTGGCAATAGGGCTAGAACATAGTAGAGAAGCGTCGTCACGTGATATTACATACCTCTAATATGGGGAGAAGAAACCACAAAATAAAGATGCCAAAATCCTGAAACCTAAAGGAATAATCTTACACCCTGCCCTTGTGGATTCTCTAGTACAGAAAGCGGCAGGTTTCAAAAAACAAAACAAGCACCCAACTAAAACCAAAAAAGCTACACAACAAAAAAATCCACCCCACCCCCCCTCCCCCAAACCCACAACAGCACTGGGATTCCTGCCTGTTGGAAGCTATTTTTACCCCAGAGGTATTCAGGACCATATAGGAGATCTATGCTATATAGCAGAACTTAGTTTAAGACAGTCTCAGGACAAACACCCAAGATTCCCTCAGCTTAAAAGAGTCACAGCTTAGTTTTATTATGTTATGACAGGAGCTTTAATACCATCCTAGAACACAAGATCAATGTTTTTGTTTATTCCGGTAACACTTATGGGTCTAAATCCTATTGCTTGAATTCTCCTGAAATTCTACATGAAGCAAAACAGATGTTTACAAGCTAATATATGGAAACATCACTCTTGTGACATAAAACTTAAAGTTCATTCTCGGAGTATAGTTTCAGAAATTAGGTAAGGACTCCAAAATTAAGCAGGATGTGAGACTGCAGCACAGCATACTCTAGTCCCTCCTGCCACCTAGTGGCAGACACCTACAAGACACTGTGCTTTCTACTCGGGGTCTTCTAAATAAACAGAAAGAATCAGAGCCTCCCCTTCATCAGTTTACTGCCAAAACCTTAAGTCTTACAAATAAATCTTACTCACAATGATAGTCTTAAATACAATATAAAAATACACAGATAACTCATTTCATTTTTAAACAAGATATACATACTTTTTTCCTGTCCAGTCGGGGTGCCACTCTGCTATCCTGAGAATCTGATTGATTGATTTCTGGATTAGTATCCAGCAGTCTTTGCATGGCTCGATCACGATCAAAAGCAGTTACATAAAACAGCATTTGACGGGTATCAAATGGAAAGAAAAATGGGCTGTAAAGAGCATTGGATTAGTTAGCTGCGTTCCAACGAGCATCTATAACTACAGTTTAGTTTAAAACACCACAGAAATGTAGTATGCCTGAAATTAGTGCTTTATTAAACACTGGTAAAAGCAGCCTCCAAAGGAAGCCTTCCAGAACACACTTTAGTTTTGGTTACAATGCTTATGAGCAAGAGTCTAGAGATGGAATTTCATATAAGGAGCCACAAAAAAATTCCAGAAGCTTCTAACTCTTCCAGAAAAATAACTCAAAATACTTGAATACCTTTGCTATACAAAGTTCACATCAGAAAATAAACATGCTTTTACTTCTTCACACCTGCTTTACAATTAGTAACTATAACTCAGATAAAAGATATCAAGAAGGTGGTTCTAGCTCCCATATTGGGAAGAAGAGGGGACCAGAGAGAACCTGTCTACAGCAGCAACAACATCATTTTACCTTCCACCATTTTCAAAAACACTTTAAATAATCTATGAAATATTGCCCGAGAAACTTACTATTTATCAGTTCTACTATTCTCAAAGGCACAAGTGCATTAACAGTGCAGTCCTCCACTGACATTTAAGTGAAAAGGCAGTTTTACAGAACAAATGCAACTAGAGATGTTCGTAGAAGAATATACATTTATACTTATAATTTATCTGTAAAATTTGTGAAGAAATTTAGCAATCTTATTTTTAAAATGAAATGACAAAGTTTCTCTAGAGTATGTATTTCCAGACATTGTCAACAACGTTGCTTCAGTTAGTGACATTCTTAGATTTTTCAAGCAATTGATTTCTCATTATTTCAAGTGTAAAATTTTTACAGCTTATACTCTGTAGCAAGATACTACAGAGTACTATGAATATAGCTTTATAAAAATGATTTATAATATTTTATCAGCAATTATAAAAATATTTTCCTTTGTACCATACTGAATACGCCAAGATAAATGTGGTGGTATGACAAAAACGCCATTAAACAGTTTAAGAGGAGAAAAAAACAACCTGAATAATCAAGTACTATCATTTCAATAAGGAAACTTCAGATCACTTAGAAACTCCTGTAAAAATGACCTATGTTTTGCAGTTAGTCTATCCCTCCATATTGGTTTAAACTATGCAATAGAGATGTAAACAGTCATCCCAGTGCCACTACGTAACTTCGCAAGACTTCTGTGAGTACATTTTACTCTCCCCCAGCACTTTCAAAAGCCTTTAACATACAATGCACCTGGGCTGCGCAGCCAGGAGGGCTACTGAACTCAAATTAGAAATACTATATGGGTAAGTCATTCGTACCATGTTTTTCCAAGTTCTGTCAGCCAAGTTGGTATGTTTCCCGTCATAATTACCAAAGGATCCTGAAGCTGCCTGTTTGCTTTCGCTGTCAGTTTACTGTTGATAAACTCTGAGGTTGGAATTATCTCCTTGCAGATTGCATTCTGTGTTAAATAAAAACAATATACTTCTAGTTAAAGAAGTGCTGGAAGAAATGCCAAACCTTTGTTAAGAGGGCTTTTTTTTTTATGCTTCTAATTTGCTTATCATCACAAGAAAAAACATATCAAACCAACTTTCATTGTGACTTCGGTCATACAGAGACTAAGCCATGAAAGAAAGACTGAATAGATATTTTACTATTCATTTTCTTTTCATGAATTGAACTTGCCTTTTGAACAGGAAAACATACGGAAAGTGTGTTTAACACTACAGAGGAAGTATGATTGACTGTGAGAATTTATAGCCTTTACCTTACGAAAGATTACAGAAATAGGTAGGGGAAGATGATGGTATTTGCATTATTCTGTCTTGGGGGTGGGGGGGCAGCAGACATGGGGAAGAAGGCTGTTTTGAGGTGATTCAGAACAGAGTTGTCTGTATCAAGCATGAAAGCGACTTAAAAAGCACTCTACTCACATCATACAAGTAATACCAGTATCGACTGATAGCATGTAAAACTCTCAAAAGAAGAATAACGTCTAATGAGGGATCTTCAAATGTTATGTTTTCAGGTGGAGTAGATATGAGGTAAACTTCTAGAGGATTTAATACCGAAGGGCATACACCATCTAGCAGGAAAAAAAAAGAATATGTTACCAAAACAAACGAATTAGAAGTCTTTCCAGGATTTAATTACCAGGAGCCTAGGTAGTATTAGTTATAGCATTCACTTAACTACAACAGTTTAGTTACACAATTCAGTAAGTATCTTATTTTTTAGTTTTAATACACACATTAATATACACTTAACTTTTCTTATACTATGCTTGCTTTAAAAGAAACACTATGGTGTCTCTAAACACTCTTCCTCCCCATCTTTTCAGAAATGTCACAAGTCTAACATATTAGCAAGGCAACACACTTACCGTGCCACAACTCATCATGCTTTTTAGAATTTCTAGGGGAGGTTTTTGTGGGAGCAGTTTGTGCTCTTCCTCTCTTACCACCAACACAGTCCTTACTACCATCTTCATCCTCTCGCACGGGTTTGTACCTAAAAAGTAATTAGAAGTTGAAAACGTGTTTGTGAAATACTAACTTATATGGAAACAAAAGCAGTTATAAAAGTGTTAGTTCTTTGATTACCAGAATTTTACTTGAATGACAGTTAAAAGCAGAAAGACAAGAACAATGCATTTGGATATGATCCAGCCTTTGAAGCTAGGCCTCAGAACCAAAGCATGTCATGGGAGAGAAAAAAAATGGGGACCCTCCGGCTCCATGAACTGGAAGAAGAGAAGCAGAATGTATAGACAAAAAAACCAGCGTTGTTTGTTGTTGTTGCTTTTGCATAACACATTTAAATATACGAAAGAAAAAGACACTGCTGAATGCTAAAATGTTTGCCACAGTCATAGATAGATACTGTTCCTTGTAAAGTACAGCCAGTGAAAACATATACCTGCATAGCAATGAACTGTGAAAACCAGTATGGAAGTTGGCTGTTATTTGTACACTACAGATTCTCTATTCTCTATTGTTTGCAGTTAGTCACCTAACACTGATTTCCCTTAATCTAGCAGCTATCATTTAAGATTCACCACTTCTTGTTCATCAGCTTTGCCGATGAGCTAGAAAGAATGTCAGTAGCTAGTAATTAATTCTTACCAAGATTTAAGTATCTCAAGCACATCAAAAAAAACAAAGCTTCATAGTTTTGGAGGGGGAAAGGGAGAGGAGGAGGGAAGAACAGCTATATTCCCATTTTCTTTATGTATATGCATCTAGGAAAACAGGAGAAGTTATCCCCTGGTTTCTCTAGCCAACTTACCAAATCGTATGCGTTTTTGTCCAAATCCCAGCTCTTCCTAATGGGTTGCTTTCATCATCTGTAGACTCCCTCTCCTCCTCAGCTTGCAAACTGTACTGCCTAACTGCTTGATACACAGTCATATTGTATGGCAGTAAGTGATCTCCAATGTAAAATTGCAGTCTATGTCTCACATTCCCTGAATTTAAGAATTGAGCAGCCTGAACAAAAAAAAAACCCACACAAGTTAGGAAACTGGTTGCTAGCTTTTTTTTTTTAAGACTCTCCCCACACTGTTCCCCTCTCCTGCCCCCAGAGCAAAAGCTTACCAAAGATTCATCTATTTCTTCATCTGACCCATCATCATCACTATCCTCATCATCTTCTCTAACTCTTCCATAGCCTGAAGGAAGAGAGGAGAAAGACATCCTCATTTGTTTTTACATGAAATGTAGCAATGATTTTGTACTCTTTTATAAACTCCACTGTTTAAAACAGTTCAAGATACATCAGTTTAAAAAAAGTAAGGTTCAGACATGTTAGAACAAATTTCAGTATCAACATATGGCATCAAAAATGCCAGGTTACAGCCAGTCTGACATTTAACTAGATCATACTTCTGTTAGTATTTAGACTGAACCATTTACAACAGGAAAAAGATTGTCCCAGAAAAGAGAAGATTCCCTGCAGCCTTAGTTTCCTCCCCTGTGAGCAAGATACATTTATAAGTATCTCCCATTTGGCTTCAGCATAATTCTCACAGGTTTGGGGGTGGTTTTTTTATTATTTTTTTTTAAACACAGATTCTACACTGCTGACAATAGCAACTATCCCCAACAGCAGAACACATATGACTGTATAATATATACATACACACACACACACCTCTAACTACAAGGTATCTTTCAATGGCTTGTACCAAAGCCAGAGGATCAATCTTCACAGGTCCACCTTTCCACTGTTTCACATTAGCACAGTCTGGATGTCTTTGCAGTTGGCATTTTAATTGATGTGTATTGAAGAATTTTAAAGCTTGGGATCCTCTGTTAAGAGAAAAACTCAAAATAATTTGTGAAAAAAGTTGCTACACAAAGAATCTAATAACCATAATTGCATTAAAAGATGCATTCAAAGAGATTTACACATGCATTTACAAACTCATTTGTTCAGTGTATTATTTCCTCAGATTATTTCTCTAAAAATAAACTATTAAGATTTTGATACAGAGATCAAAAGTGTTATCCTACAAGAACACCAGGATCCACGTTGGACAAAATCCAATTTCTAATGGAAGCTACTCGGATTAAGAGACTGTCCAGTTTAAGGTCCAATTACGATGACCTATATCGACCATCTTTAAGGTCTGAAGTTGTTCAGTGATCAGCTGATGCCACATGAGATTTAGAGCTATATTTACCTGCACTGCAATAAGGATTCATTCAAGTTTTTTAATAAGAACATAAAGTGATAACCCAAAAGCTCCTGTTTTTTCTTGCTAAGTATAACTTATATACATGTTCCATGTCACCAAACTATCAATACTCAAGCTCATGATTTTCATACACAAACCTCTTATCTTGGGCTCCTTCTATTTCCAGGTGCTAGTGAAAGATTACAAATCTTAATGCCTAAAAATCCTCATTGACATAATCCACAGTACAACTAGCAGTCAAACAATGCTGCAGTAGCCTGACTTTCCATCGTTAATTTTCTATGAAAAAAATAGCAGAATTTTGCTTCTATGATCAGCAGATTTATAACTTTCGTAGATATTCCACTTTTTACAGAAACAGCACATATCAGGAAGCACTGTATAATTACAGACCATATACTATTTGCAAGAGCCAGTATCAAGACAATTAACTCCAAGTACTAGGAATCTGCACATTGCGTTCATTCCCATGGATTTTTATAGTTTCACAAAAACAAGTACTGAATTTTAACGTAAGTTATATTAACACTATAGTGTGAAGCTCTAATACAGCTACTGTAACGGATGTTGTGTCAAAATTAGTGACAGAAAAATCCACACTATCTTACACCTAAGAAACAAAAGATTTTGGCATTTCAAACTCTAAGAATAGCTTTCAAAAATTCATTTCCAATGCTCCTTGCCCCCCTAATTTCTACATAGAATTTGCAGAATATGCGTACAACCAAATTGAGCTTTCAGCCAGCAGCACAAAATACTTTCAGAACCCATATGCAACTTCTACTGAAACAGACCTACTAACCGCTATACACTGAAGGAAAAAGTGTTGATTTATTAAAGTACAGAAAAGAAATTGTAGAAATAGGTTTTCAGTCACTCAAATTTGTTACTTAAAATGCAAATAACAAGTTTTATTTCAAACAATCTGTCTTAAGACACATGGCAGGTCTACAGTTATTTTAAACTCTGCTGACGGCCAACAATTATCACTCAATCCATTATCATCCTAAAGAACAGAACCTATCTGAGTAACAAAGTTTAGCGCTGTAATACAAACACTCAGTTTTAATTACTTCACTAAAAGATATCAGTGTCTCAGCAATAAACAGATTATTTCTTTCCAGTTTTGTTACATGGGGACAAGGAAGACATTTTAATTTTTAAAGCTTAAATTTGAGATTGTATTTAATATTACACATCCATCCCCAATTTAAGTGAGAGACGTTTCAAGATGGTGAAACAAACATTTGGTTAAATATTCAATCTTCCAGTGAAGAAAAAGCACCAACTGTGTAGTTGCATTTGTCTTTAATAGGGTCAGAAGTTTCCATTACCTCTTGGAACTTTTAGCATTGAAACAAGTTTTGGAAAACAAAAGCTTCCAACAAAGCTGTTACCTGAGCATTAATCCTTACCTGCTCCCTGTTCCATTTCCACTTGGGAAGTCATGCACTTTGACAGGAAACTGTTCCATCTGACTGAGGCAATTGTTCATTTTATGGACTAATGCCAACAAAGGTGCATTTTCTAATGGCTCTAATCTTCCAAGAGGTTCTTCTCCAGGAAGCTGAAATATATTCCAGTCTTTTAGTTAAGTGCTCAAATTAATCCGTCTTAACAATTTATACCATAAGTTGTTTAAAAAGAAAAACCAAAACACGCATAAACCAGAAATCAAGAATCACTGCTCTCACTTAAAGTAAGAGCAGTACCAGGATGACTAGACGACACATAACAAGTTTATGGAAGACCTGTTTCAAAGGATGCACTTTTTTCTCCTGGTTTCAACCAAATATCCCTATAGATTTTAAGCGTTCACCCTTAACCATGATCAGTAAGCTTCATGGAAGCTGTAGCTACCTACTTCCCTCTCTTCCGCTTCAAATTTCTTCCTCCTAAACAGGACAATCTAGTTTCTTGCAGTATTTAAGCCTAAAGAGAGCAAGTTCGGATTACTATCCAAACTCTTTCCATATCAACTTCTTAAAAGTCAGGAACAACTTTAAAGTTGTTCAAGACTTAGACAATTGGCCATTTTGGAAATCTTTTTCCCCCACTGTTGTATGGATTTTTCTGTAATTACAGTGTATTCCAAAGTTCGTGACCTGTAAAAACACAGAACCATGTGAAAGTGGTAATGTTCCACAGCTTGGGCATAAACAAAACATTTCTCCTCTACTCCATCTTTAAGTCAAGGTCACTGCTGAACCTCTCAGATGGTCAGATAAGTGCAATTTGAGAGATAGACAACTAAGAATGAACTAAGAATGACAAAACAATAAATAAGAAAACTTACTGGAGAAGAAAAAAATACATGAAGAAATCTTTTCAATCTGATATCCCTGTTTACAGCATCTTTCTCACTTTTAGATGTCAAATAAAGCAGCAGTTGTTTAACAAACCCACTATGCTGGATTTCAAATGAGGAGACGTCAGACTCCGAGACAATGCTACGGATTTCTACAAGGCACTCTGTTCCACCATCCACCTGAAAAATATGAAGGTAGTATTTTACTAGCCAGGTATTAAGGGATTAAGAAATGCTATTTTTCCTGCTACTGCAGGGAACAGCTCTCAAGGAAGGGGAAAGAAAGGAAAGCCTGGAGTATATAACAACACAAGAAGTGACAGGGCAAATAATCAGAGGATAAGCAATTTCTCTCTTCAAGAGGAGACATTACAGGCAACATCTACATTTTCCCCATTTTAAGAGAAAAACAAGGTCCCATTTCTGTCTCACGCAATATAGATATGAGCTCCAAACAGAAGTTTGTAATGTTTCTTTAAAAGAAATAAAACATACAACTCAGATTGGTATATATGTTACATGACACCTATGTGGGAGAGAGGAGGAGGAAAAGTTTCATATTTTAATGATTGCAAAGCACCAAACAACTCAGCTGTTTAGCTACTTTAGAAGTTACAGGCTTAGACCATCTATCAAAGATCACAACTGTCTGAGAAGCAAGGCTCAAGTTTTCTTGAGATGCTAGTAGATTCGTCCCAATCTCTTTTTTTCTATCCTTTCAACAAAATACCACTTCATGCTTGTCCTCCCCGCCACCCCCAACCCCTCTGCAAAGTTCTTATTACAAACTATGTTGCTCTTCAGGTATAAAATCAATCCCTAGCACTTAACTGTAGGATTTTAAAATCAGAAATAAAACGCTATGGAAGTGACACATTGTCAGGAATCAAGAATATCCTTGTTAATACTAATCATTCATTTTAAGTGTTAGAGCTTATACACTAATACTAAAAAAAAAAATACATTTTAAGTTAAGAAACATAGTATCATTATTTAACATAACAAAAACGATGCTTAAAATATTAGCCATCCTGTCTAAAGTGGTCCTCTAGCTTCCTCCTAAATACTTATACTGCTTTCACTCCCACCCCTAATTCAAGTAAGTGCCATTTCTAACCTGGAGGTTGAGTTGTTCGGTTGCAGTGCAAAGTCTCTGCAATACGTTTAGTGCAGGATTGCTTCCATCCATGTTTTCAGAACTAAAATAACGTTCTACAAATTTATGGGCTTGCTCCTTAATCCAGCCCTTAATTTTTTCTCTGTAAAGAAGCACACAAAAGGCACTCAGCCACATTTAGCATTTGCATATTCCAATATTATAAGTAAACACAGCCAGAGCATCATTTCCCCCATGTTTAACAGCAGTCCCAGACAAAAACCCTTCCCTCTTACTCCAAACACAGTAAAGGTTTGTTCTCTACAGATTACTTCTTGCATCATTCATCATTTTCCCCAATTCTCCAATTTTTCCCTAGCATGCTACTTTGAACTATTAGGAGATTATTTTCCCTACCTCAATTTATCGATTCTTCCTCCAGAGTTATTTTAAGTGGTTAAGGTCAAACTTTTTCTAATAGGTGCTACTTAGTCATCTGATGGCTTATCATAGTAAAGTAGCTGCACCCCAAAGTCAACACCACATTAGAAGTATTTTAATTTTTTTAATGCATATACCTGTTATTGGAAATAGTATCCTTGGAAGCAGCCCGTGCAAGACCACTTACTCCTGCGGTTCGTGCTGGTTCAATATTATTACTGTTGGACTGTGTGCTTAATCTTCCCCAGGTTTTGGGATTTAAACTTGCCAAGAAGGAAGATTTAGGAGATTGAGTAGTCGTAGGGCTTTTAGCTAGAGGAAGCAAAGACAAAATTAAGAGAACCAACAAGTTTATTACAGATAGCACTTTTGACAGCCTACAAGCTTACTTTAAATTCAGAAGGAGATAAGCATCACATTTTAAGAATTATTTACCTTGATTGTCTACTTTGTCATCATCTCTTGGAGGAGAGTATTTTGGTCTCCTTGGCCCTCGTTTTGGCAATCTTTTCCTCTTTAGAACATCACTCAGTCGTCTGTCCAAATTCAAAAATAAAGTAACATGTTTCTATCCACCATATTGATAACACGTACCTGTCCCTCAGTTTAGGAGGCTTCTGCTAGCTATTTCCTCAAGAATTAAAGAAAGGTTCCATCCCATAACAAGGAGAGCACAAGGCAAGAATGAGCTCTCTGAGAAGGGACCTCAACTCTATTTTAATTGAAAGGACAAAGTGAAAGGACAAAGTGACTACTGCATCCAGAAAGAAGGGGTTTTGCTTGCTGCCATCCTTCTACTATGGGCAAGCAAATACACTGAATAAAGGTTTCTTGTAATTTTCATGTTTTCATTTGTGTAACCATCTGGTTATTCCTTTATGTGAATACAACTTAAAAGAAAAAACCCACACACACACAACACACAAATCTCTAATGAACAAACACCAAAAGACACTGGGTATTTGACCTGCCTCCCTTATTAAAGCCCAGAAAGCACTACTTCAATAATTTATGGAGTTTCTACTTGCCAAACCCTATACTTCCCAAGTTCACATATTTCAATTCTGGTTTAAGGTGTTTCCTTATTATGCCAATACATTAAGACAAACACTTCCCCTTTAAAATAAACACAAATTCTGTAACACTAAAATAATTTATTCCTACAAGAAATACTAATTCTACAAGTGTTCAAAATGGTTGTATTCTAACAAAACAACTTAAAGATTACTTCTTTTTCCTCCAGTCTCCAACAGAAAGGAATCATGCACCATAGCTATCATTTCTCTGAAAGAATCACTGTGTCCTCAAGAGTTACGCGAGACCACAGCTGTTGCTCTTGGCATTCTCCAGCTTCTCCATAAACAGCATGGACTGTTTCACATCATTACATTGTAACTATCAGGCCAGTAGTTGTTTGTTTGGTTTTTTGCTTTAAAACATTTCACATAAAATGAACCAAAACTACCATTGATAGCTTCAACACCACTCCATTTTAGTTCCTCAAATGAAAATATCACAGCAAAATGCAGATGATATTGTGGCAGCTCATGTCAGTTAAGATTTTTATATTTTTTTTTCCAGTAAGAAAGCCCAATACACCACAAAACAACCCAAAAACCCCACAAACAGAACCCCCACAGATTGGTTGTTCACAACAAATGGTGCACTTACCCCTGTGGGCTCAGATCCAAAGAATCCTCCCGGCTGTGTTGTAAGCTGGGAGAGCCCAAATCGGCAGCTGCATTACTGGCAGCCGTAGCTGTTCCAGTACTTATTGTTGTAGCGGTACCCAGCGTTCCTGATCCATTAGTGCATACTTTCGGTGGGCTTGTTAGCAAAGCCTCAGACTCTGCTAAGTTCTTCACCTGATGCATCACCCCTTTACAAAAGAAGAAATCTTTGTTTGGTGGGTTGGTTTGGTTGTGGGGGGGCTTTTGGGAGAGAGGGTGTGGACAAAGGTATTTTAAAAGGTAGAAGTCTGTTATTAGAACATCTATTTTGACTACAGCAGCATTGGCTCACCACACCCACCAATACTAAAGTTTTAAAAGCAGTTCAACCCTTTCATGAAAAAGAAAACCTACGTCGTTTAATAAAAAAAAAAGACAGCAGCACACACAGTAGCTAAAGAAACCCCAAAATCCCCCATAGATTATAACAAAGAGCTCCTGCCAAAGATCCATCAGTTTTGTCCAGTAAGACTACCCATGTAATTTCAGCAAGCTATCTTCAGCCTTAATGAAAGTTCACTAGCGTCTAGTGAGCCTGTACAAACTTGTTTCAGATTCAGAAAAACAAGCTTGTCTCCCTCCAGAGTCTTGGTCAGCTCCTCCTCGGTCATATGATGATAGCTTGCACGGATTTGCCTTTATTATTCAAGAACAATATTAACTTTTTACAGCTTGGGAGTTATGAAGTGAGGGGTAAAGGATATGAATTCTCCACACACACATGCTTTTAAAATACTAAATAAGGAGATGAAAAAAAAAGAAACAAGCAAGCAAGACTTACCTTCTCTTCTGAAGTAAACACTAAAAATGTCAGGTAACTTCTGCATTAAAATCTCTGCCATCTGCAGGGCTCCAACTACTATCTTAAGGTCTTGACTCGATAGCATGGAGGCAATATGACTAGAACAGACAGTTTATTAGAATTAGGCTTGCTTTTTTTTTGTTGTTTAAAAAAAGAACAAACCAGTTCATCTTGCATACACAGTACTGGACACTGAAAGGGAACAAATTTCATTGTACTTTTGTAAAAACTATAAATAAAAGAATTGAAAGAGTCCTCTTCCCATCTAAATCACTTAAACCAAGTTTTAACATGGGGCATCAAGGAAAAGAGCGTTTTCTTCCTTTAAAGAATATGGTGTTGTAGAGCCTTGTACTGTCTCTGACGAACTAGTCAGTTATATCCTTTTATTCAGATCCCTAACTTTATGGTATTATCATGTAGGACAGGTCTCATGAATAGACCTTACCAGCTGAATACCTGAGTCTTATTGTTCACACTGTATTACCTCAGAAATTATCTTGCCCTCAGAAAAGTTTATAGGTAAGTTTTAGAAATCAGAGAAACAGCAAATGGTAATATTAGACACTACTAGTAGACACAGCCATATAGATAATCTAAGTTTCTAATAAGAACGCCTAGAGTTTGTGCCTACTGTAAAAATCTAAGATGCAAAAAATTCCTGAAGAGCTGGCAGCCTCAGCTTTTGGAAGATAAATACAGAATTTAGAAGTACACTTTTCCCCTGAAAATGATGATTCCATAAAAGGTAATCACAAGTCTTAGTTGTAAGCTTAAAGTTACTTTCATTCACAACGGTTAAGGAACCCACCTTGAAACAGCATGGTTTTTCAGCACATCCTTCAGAAGTTCAGCATCAGCAAAATAAATTATCCTAAGAATTGCTCTAAGGCACTTGTGTCTAACAGCAGGTCCAGCTGAAGAACTATACACTTCATAAAGAACACCAAACAATGTTTTGATAAAGGATTTTGCCAGTTCTGGGTCCTCTTTCATTAGTTGTGCTCGAGCATCATCCTTCTTCAATTCCGAATGCCCACCTGTGAGAAGTTGTGCAACAAATCACTGCATAGCTCTTCACATCTCTACTGTGATTACTTCAGTTTTTTAAAGCTCAATTAGTTTAGCTCTTGAATCAAAAACATACACTTTAAGAACCAGAAGTCACAACTTATGGCAAGAATGCAGGTATAAATCCTCCTCTTTCAAGGAGTCAAGTCTTTTTTCTTCACTCTTTCAATTCACTGAATTTTTAGTTCCCAGGAAAAGACTTTAGATGTTAAAAAGAATGCATTTCAACACTCTTGAGTTTTGTTGTAAAGCTGTCTTCATTCACTTAAATCAGAACGGTTTGATGTTCCACAGAAGCCACAGGAAATATATTAGCTAAGTAGTAGACTGTTGTACAACCCAGCATGTTAGCCATAGCTAGAGACACCAGGGGTCTCCTAAGCGTTACTTACTAGTGTTTGTATTGGCTAAAGGGTTTGGTTTTCGCTGAATGGCACGTGCTGTTCCAGTATCCTCATTTATTTGCTGCATAGAGTTAAAATCAATAGTATAGACACGCCCAAGTGTAGACAGGCTTATCTCATCCTCACCAACCTGATGGGCTGCCTGAAAACAAGGAAGAGTTTGAAGTTCAGAAATCTCTAATAGGTAGGAAGCTATATGAAAGGTGATGAGAGGGGCAACACAGTAGGAAGAACAGTGACTGACAGAAAGACAATGAGGATCAAGCAGTTCGCCCCTTCCTGAATGTCAAAAGAGTGCTACATTACAGAGGTTTGAGGAGACTCATGTGCTTCTTACTCAGAAAGTAGAAGGCTGGTATTTTCAGATCCATAAAGAAAGCACTCAATTCAGTATACAACCGCACGCATATTTAAAAAGCATCACCGCACAAATGCGTGAAATTACTACCTCTATTATTCGACTATCAATCCTGTTATAGGGATGCCAGAGGCCCCTGTCATCTCGCCACTGCCATATCGCACCATCTGTATTTTGTGCATTTCCTTTCTTTAGCATAGTATCAACAGCAAAGATTCCCTCTTTTGGCAGGCAAGGCATCAGTTCACTGTAAAGAACATTAAAACAGTCTTTTACATAATATACAATAAAGCCTAAGCTAAAAACTTAGAAATCTTTTAGAAAAGTTATGGATTTTAACATACCTATCAGACCCAACCTATGTCTTCATAACTTACCAGATAAGAGAAGTAAGCTCATAAAGTTCTTGAGGACTTCGTGGAACAAGGTCAATTTGTTCTTGACAGCTCCCATTTGAGGCTCCACAAAGGAGGAAGTGAAGCGTTTCTGCAATATCTATAAAGTTATTATTTATGAGATTGCCTGTATCAGAATATGGACTCCACTTCGTGTTAGAGACTATGCAGAAGGGACAGTCACTGCCCTAAGCAAACAGACAGCACAGTGAGACAAGAGCCATCTCTTCGAACGTTGTAAGAAATGTGTTTGTTCTCAGGTCTGGGGTTTGTGGGTTTTTTGGGTTTCGGTTTCTTTCCTTTAAGGGACATCAGGAAGGGGGGGGGGGGCGCGGAGAATATCTCTCAATATACAGGGCAGGGAAGAAAACAGGGGAACACACAGTGCAGTCAAAGTGACAAGTCAAAAATTTACGAGATGAAAAGAAGAAAACAACTGAGATCTAAGACAGCTACACAGCAGTTACTTTTCTTATCTGTTTCCCTTAGAACAAGCCCTTAAATCACATATTTTCCCCACCTGGTAAAGACTAGAAAGAGAATTATTCAACTTGCGTTGAAATGAGAGTAACCTGTGCAGCTAATACAGACACAAAATTAGGCAAGCACTCCAGTGACAACAGCTAGAGAACAGAAAGGGGAGAAAAATCCCTCAGGAGAAAAAAAATCACCAACAACTTTCAAACAAGATTAACTAAACTTTGTACTGTAGGGGAAGCACAGTAAGAGATAGAAAAGTAAGAGAGCACAATATTTGTATAATCAAGTGCACAGAATTCCATATGGACTGTAGGTGTTAACTTAAATAGGTTCCCCAGAATATGAAAGAGCAAGAACTCACTTTGCTTCATAAGCTGGACTGCAAGTGTAGGACAATTGGAGCACATTAATGAAAACATGCGCACCACCATGATGAACATTCCTGAGCTCAGGATAGGAGGTGTCACTACCAAGAGTTGCTGGATATTTGTTAACAAGTCCTTGGAAGCAACCTGCTGGAGCAAGTTCTTCAGGAGGGAACAGCAAAATTAAAAACGTTAGTCTGACTTTGAAAGGTAAGCCCTCAGGAGAAACTGAGGGAGGGAAGAAGGAAACAAAAATCCACGCCCAAAAAACCACACCCTTACCTCCTCATGCTGGAAGTTGTCCACTAGCCGTGCAAAACAGAGACAAGTGCTTTCAACAGACTTTTTGTCCTATTATAAAAAAGTTAAGTATTTCTTTGAATTAAAATATTTTAACCTGCATTAGATTATCCAGTCATTTTGATGCATTCATAAAATTTCTCCAAAAAGGCCAGTTGAATCACATTTTACAGAACACTGCAGCTCTGAATTTTAAATTCATTGATACAGTCTAAACTGACTTCCTGATATGGCATGTTCCCTGGGAAACACCTCACAAGACAAATACCTCTAGGGACCGTTAGAGATGAATAAATGGCTCTATAACATCCCTTTTGGGTTCTACAAGTAGGAAATAAAAGGGAAGAGAGCTACAAAGCCAGAGCAACAGGAGATACACATAATAAGCAGGAGTGAAGGCTAGTACTGTTCTACAGACTACATAAAGCCTGATTTTTACATCATGCAGTGCAGCCAAGACAGCAAATCCAAAGACACCAAGATACTAAAGATTGCTCTAAAAATAGCTCTAGTTAGAAGTTGATTAAGACACTCAGAAAGGTTAATCTGAACATAACAAAACACTTTTACTGTAAGGGTGGCTGAATACTGGAAAAGATTGCCCAGAGGCTAAGTCTCCACATCCTTGGAGTTTTCTTAAATTAAAAAAAAAAAATCATCAGCTGGACACAGTCCTAGCAATCTGTTCTGTTTGACCTTGCTTAAGTAGGGGGTTAGGACTAGATAGTTCAGAGGTTCCTTCCAACCTCAATTCTTCTGTTAAAGAGCTAACTCAAGGGAGGGTTTTTTGCCAGAAAAAATCCACTTCAAAATTTCTTGAAATCTTACTTCTGTGGGCTGCAGCTTCTCTTCAGAGAGCAGGAGTCAGTACTTGTCCCTACTACTGCTGAGAATGGTGCTTCCTGTTTCCAAAGCACCATCTAAAGCTGACATTTGACTTCTGTGAAGCTGCCTCAAGATTCAAGTAGTCTCTCATCAAGATGTTGGCAAAATTAAGAATAGCACAAAAATACACAAAAAACATTACCTGGAAGCTTCTATTTAGTTGCATTTGTTAAGGAACAAAATAGTTCTTCCTTTTTCACCTTTTTAATAGGGATCTGCCAACCAAGCAGTATGTCCAAATCTCTTCTGGTGCAACAGTCTTTGTGAGTGCTCGTTTATGAACACCGCAGGATAGGCAGATCTTAGAAGCCCCATGATTTAGGATTCACCACTTCCAACTATTGTGCAAGAGTAGGAACTTTTTTTAAAAAGCCATAAGCCCTCCCAAGAAGTCAAATCAGAAAAAAACACCACACAAACCAAAACTAAAGCTTTTCTGAGTTTGAAGTAGGAGGGAACCTTGTAACCCATTTGTTAAGGAACAAAAAAACACCCAGTAATGCTACTGGATTTCCTCTTACTGATGGGCAACAGGGACTACTTATCCATTATTTTTCATGCTCTAAATTAAAGCACCTTATTTATCTCATGTTACAAAGTTAGTAGGGGTGGCATAAATCTTTATACCACATTTACAAAAAAAAGTCCACGTGCACATTAGAGTATCACAACTGACAGCATAGAAACTTTAAGGCAATTATCACACTGCAGAGGCAAATGATACATAGTAAAGAACTACGTATCTGGAGGCAACTTTATACTACTTTCACATCAAAATTAAAACTTTCCATTTTAGAATAGCTTCTTACCTGATGCGTTAACCTTTGTGTAAGCAGTGGCAAAGAGTCTGCCACAAAGTGAAACTCATCAGGTGTTATACTCTGGCAGCAGTTGGCAGCAATAGCTAGTGCATTCCTCTGTGCATTTATACTGAAGAATTCCAGATACAGCAAACAGTCTGCCAACCCACCCTACAGTAAAATAAAGAAACGTTTTTCCTCTCAGTACTGCTAAAAAAAATAATTAAAAAAAACACAGAAACTTGTTTTCTCGTTTCATCTTCACAGAAGATCACAAGATGTAGAACTGATAGAGGTAAAAGTGCTTTCTTTTTTACTTACTGCCTGCAGAATGGCTTTACTATGCCTGCGTGATAACATCTCCAGGGCTGTAAGCGCCTGCTCTGCCACATCAATGCATTGAATAACTTGCAGCTACAAGAAAACGAGAGGTTGTAGATCAATTTCTAAACCAGTTTGTAAAAAATAATAACCTTCATTAACACTTGGACAGTTAGCGTGTACTAAGACACGTATGGTAATGCAGCTGCACTGCCAGCTGTAATCAAGCTAGCCAATTTAAGGCTAGATCAGCTATGTAGTTACTCCAAGAGTTACCAGTTTGTTTAATTTCACAGTGTCTTTGCAACACCTATTGAGACAAAGTTCTCAATGAATTAGATCATGCTTTTCAGTAAGGGTATACTGGATACCCTTGAATAAAGAGTAAACTGGTTTTTAAAAGCTTCTCATGCATTATGTATTATCTTGTAAGCTATGAAAAGAAGCTATTACCTTAATGGTATATCCTGAAGTTAAAACAAAAGATAAAATCCCCCTCAGGTTAGTTTAACACTGCTTTGATTTCATTTTACCTTTTCCAAGAAGACAGGAATTGCATCTACCACTACAGCAGATGATCTGGGAAGTGCTTCCATCATATATGTTAAGGCCCGACATGCATGGTTCATCTATTAAATATATAGATATTTGGGTTTAAGTTCAAATGACACATTTTTGTATTTCAAAGATTTCTTAAACATTACAAGTCACTTACAATATCAAAGTTGTGCTCCATCTGCAGCAGCGTTATCTGTTTTTTAAAAAAAAGTCTTGTTAGTTTGGTAAAAGTATCTAGATATTAACATATAAAGGGCATAAATCAATATCATAGCTTTTGACTCAAGATTTGAATTTTGGTAAAAGCTTCAGAAGAGCCATTACCTATTCTTGAGCTATTAAAGTATTAATACAACTATCAAAATTTAACAAAACAAGCCCCCAAAACCAAATAATGAGATATACAGATAGATACACATACACACACACATATAATTAAAAATATAAAACATAAATACAGACTATTTAATTCAAGCAAGATACTAAGTATTATATCCTCCAATAGAAATATGATTTTTAATCTTTACCAAAGCCGGTACAACACTCTTGACTGGAAATCCTCCCAATGTTTCTTCATTTCCCATGACCAACAGCTGGCACATCTCAATCACTGCCTGTAGTTGCTGACTTTCATCAGTGGCTTGGAGGCCTTGTAAAAGCTGTTGGGCTTTAGAACCTACATATCCAGGAAAAAGATCAGGAAAGAAGATATTAGAAAACATAAGTGTTCAAAGGAACAGTTATGCTATACTTCTGCCAGAGTGGAAGACCAGAGATAGTTTGTTTTCCTCTGTATTTGTAGTTTCACTTCCTTTCCCTGTCATAAGAAGGGAGCGATAGGAAAGGGAGGTAAAATCTCACTCTTGGCTGTCTTTCCAGGGCAGACTGGTCAGCACAGGGAGTCCACCACGCTGCTCACCATAGCCATCTTGCCAACCTATAGCAGGTGCCAGAACCCACACCACTCCACCTTTATAAAGCAAAGGACTTTTTGACACACCCCATGGATAATACAGCACATGGAGTACCCGTGAGACCCCATCCTCTTCTTGGCAGGCAACGTAACAAGCTGCCTTTGGCTGTCCTGGGAAGCCAAACAGACTTGGACTAGAAGGTACACATCTTATCCAGCTGCATAATGCAGACGTGGTGGAACAAGACTAAGGACCTACATTCTCACTGACACACTGTCTGTAGGAGATTATTTGTGTCTGAAACCTACGACACTTTTGAAACTATAAACAACATACCTTATAGCTGACATCTACTAATAGTTTTAAAGATAGCTTAAGCATTTATGTAAGCCTAGCAAAAAACCCAAGGGGGTTGGAGAGGTCTTTTGTTAAGCAGCCCATCATGCAAAAGAAAAAGATAAGGAAAGGGTGAAAAGGCAAGAACCCTCCCTTCCCCACCTAGAAGGGAACATTAAGATGCCCCAAAAAAGAAAAGAAAAAGAATACGGTTAAAGCAAATTTCTCTTCCTTATAGGAAGACAAGCAAATTAATATTGTTGACCAGTGAGCTAGTACTATCAATGACATCCAAATCTCCAACATGTAAAATATTAAACTATGAAGCTAATACAAATATTAGAATTTACTAGTGGCTGAATTCTACTAGTCTGGAAGTGGAAAGAATTAAGTCAAATTAGACAAACTTTGCTTACTAGCTCCACTTCCAATTGTCCTGTGGAAGAGCTGCGACATCCGAGGACCAAGAGGGCCAAACAGGTGAGGAGGAAGACCCCTAGCCTCTAATAGAGCTAAAAGCAAAAAGAGGATAACAGCCATTGTCAAAGCTTCTGCATATATTTTTAAAAGCTTAAATTCCATGATGCTATAATTTAAGACTACTAGAATTTTGATACTTTAAGAAAGAAGAGTTAGGATTAGATGACTGCAGCTACCACGATTTCTAAAAAACACCAAAAAGATGAGCTTTAGGGAACAAATAATTCATTTTTTGTATGCATCAGAGCATTAAGGCCCTTTAAGAAGTCACCCACTGCGTTTCTGGAGTTATGTATTTCACAGAAGAAATCTGGTCTACTCAATTGTTATAAGTCTAGATCTAGCACAGCAGATATACCAGACTGTAATTTCATATCTGAACTCAAACTACATAAAGTAACTTAAGCTTATCTTCACATTTTCAGAAACTAAATGGCACTATTAATCTGAAAAAGTAACACTGAAAAAAGGTTCACAGCTTTATTTGCTGATAAGTAGGAGAGGGAAGAACTCTGCTAGATATTAGGGGTTTTTTGGTTTTGTTTTTAAACGCTTCTCAGTAATGTTACTTAAGCTAGACTAAGTGGGTGATTCTCATTTTTATTGTCGCAACCATGACGACTGCTGATTAATACAATAACGATTAACAGTAAAAAACAGTTTAGCTCAATTTTCCTAATGCATACCTATGCTTATTAAGGACTATGAACAAGTGAACTGGTAGTGACACAGCACTCATTTCCACATTAAATCTACAGATTAACTGAAACCTGTCATTTGCAAGGGAGATCATGATCTCACAACTCCTTGCAGCGTAGTGGCAAAATTATTAAAACAGTGGTAGGACATGCAAACTGAGTTTATACCTGTTTGTACTCTCAGGTTTTTAGAGACCCAAATCCTTTAGCCAGAGCACAAAAGCATGCATTTGAAGAACATTTAGACTTTGTGTGGTCAAAGCTTACAGCAACACGGGTATCAATGACAAGCACCAAAAAAAAAAAAATGTTATCCAGAAGCAGGCAGAGTAACAGTAGGCCTAACCTGGCCTGTCAACTGAAAACGTTCTTGCAAAGGCTTATTTTTGTATTTGAGCTTACACACTTAATAGGACTGAGTTCTCAATTTCCTCCCCCCACGTCCTCCTGAAAAAATCATCAGTAGTAGTGTATTATACACCATGTAAATAAGTAAAGACACTATGCCACCCTCTCCAGACATTACTTTCAAATTCTTGCATCTTTAGCGAATTAGGGCTTGTAACTCCACACTTCAGAACTACTGTAAGCAAAGCAACACATTCACAGACAGAGAAACAAAATACAGCCTTCCCACTACATATAATACAGAATTTGGGTAGGTATGGCTATTCATAGGCTGCAAACAAAGAAGTGAATGGTAAATTAATAACAACTTTTATACCTTGTAGTCTTCCCATCTCAGAATCGTCTGACTCACTTTCTCCAGAGGTTGTCATACCTACAGCCCCAGCAACAGAACTAGAAGCTAAAGAAATAAAACAGAGATTAATGCAAGTTACAGTGCCTTTAAAGCTACAAAAGTTGCATCAATTCCACCATCAAGGAAAGTGTCCACCATCAGAAAAGTGCTCTGCATTTAATATTGCTGCTATTATTCTTCTATATAATTGTCATTTCAAATAGACCAGTCTATAGGTCTAATACTTTCCAAAAGTTGAAGAAAAAGGCTATACCAACACAAAATAATGGCAGGGGGAGAGGGCAAGTACAGCTAGATCAGCAAATTACTTTTCAGACAGAATTACCTGTATCTTTAGTAAATTTATGCTTTTCTTAATTGAGCGTTATGTTGTACTTCCGTTAATTTTGATTTTTTGTACTGATATAGCTAGCTTTAAGAAGAGAATATTTGAGATTTTCTAAAATCCAGCATAACTTCTGGAAAGCTCCTTTGAACACACTACTGATTAGCACCAGATGATAAAATTAATAGGACTCTGTAAGTAATAGTATTTAACTTGGTTACAAATTTCTCCAGTACAGACACGCTTGCAATTTCAACAGAAAACTTGTAGAATATTTATGAGTAGTTACAAAAGAGCTTTTTACAGGCAAATGCATGCCTTTGATATTCTGAACAGTTTGGTGTCTCCTCAGTTGGCAGTACAGTAATTTACATAGCATCAACTGAAGTTACATTTTTTTAAAAAAGGTAAAAGGCCTGAAAACTAAAGTCTACTTTATTGGACATACTTTGGAGACTACAAAAAAAATGTACCGTGTACCAGATATCCAAGAAATCATATTGAAAAGATAAGGTCCCTGTCGCTCAAAAACCTTCCAGAATTATTTACCAGTTAAATAATTTCTCCCCAGAACTTAAACCATTTAATTATTTTTAAATGCAGAGAAGTTTGTATCAGCAGCTATACTAAAAATGCTTCAGTTGGAATTTCATCATACCTGCAGCTCCCTGGGGAGCCTCATCTGTACGCGCAGCTGAAGAGTTAACTCCATCCTGGTTGTTGTCAGGATCAGCCATCTTCTCCTGTCGGCGAGCTTCAGCTGCTCCTCTTTTGCCCAGGCCAGAGCCTCGCCGACTAAAGATTCAAAAAGCAAAGTTTCAGACCTTATGAACTAAGACAAGAGATTTATTAGCGTCAGACTACTCAAAACCATGTCACATTTATGTAGATCACTACCACAAAGTTGCACAAACCAACAGATTCACATAAGAACTGGTCTTCACAGGATTATCCAACTCTTCTTTACCATCCTTCCCCCACACTATGGCAGTGACTTGTTTATACTAATGCATAACAGCTAAGTCCTTACTTTATATCCTTCAAGACAAGGCAGTCTACTGTATACAATAGTCAAAACAAGCAAGATTAAAGTGACTTTTGGTTAAAGTCACATACACATTTGAGAAGTTTGATGACAGGGTAACTATCTTTAAAGCATGTTCTGAATTACTGAAAGCACAAAGAGAACTCCAGTGTTCAACTCTGTTTTCAGTGATGGAAGTTTGAGAGCACAAGCCTTTTTAAATTTGCTTTTTTAAGCACTACTGTCATCACCACTACAAATATATGTCTGCAAAGAAAACAGTCAAATTCAAATGCATGCTTAACAACAGAACCAGACTCCAGAAGTTTCCATGGAAGATGGAAAAGAAGTTGTGCTGAACCACTAAATGTAGTTTAGGCATAAGAAAAAAAAATAAAACTTGTTAAGGCTTCATAAGTCTACCTTCAGAATATATGCAAATACAAAAAAAATTGTACCACAGGACACATTTACTTTCTCCTCTCATTTAATCTACCAGTTGTTTAAAATTATTAATTCAGTACTAGTTTTCCCCTGCGTCAGAAAGTATATTAACTACTTGGATGCAGCTACTGACAAGCTGAGACAACTTAATAATACAACTATTAAAACAGGCTCCTGTGTGGTAGCATGAAGTCTTTTATTTTTCAA
This sequence comes from Chionis minor, assembly GCA_013398295.1. Lineage (NCBI taxonomy): Eukaryota > Metazoa > Chordata > Aves > Charadriiformes > Chionidae > Chionis > Chionis minor. The sequence goes on along the minus strand of VZSF01005930.1, from coordinate 45,458 downwards.
AAATAGTCATCTATTTCATTATTCATGATGGACAGTAGTTTAGCACACACTCTCTCTCTGTGCCTAGTACCTTTTTAAACAACACCTTCCTAAGGAAACGATTATTTAAATTTGTGATATTGGCTTTGGGTGTTTCTTTCCCTCCACCCCTGCAGCTGAAGGACTTATTGAAGATCTGATGGTGACAAATTCTATGTGCCATCCATGACACTCATGTACAGAGTAACCCAGCAGGCCTGAAAAGCTACAGCTACTTCTACAATAGCAAAGTAAAAGATAGACAAGGCCAGTTTTTGTGCATGAAAATTACATTAATATCAACCCACTGCAGTAGTTATGATTCATTATCTTAAGTTTTACCTGGTACTAGCACAGGAGCCCGTGGTCTTTTGCCGTGTGCTCCGCCGCAAACTGGGGAGCTCAGCAGGTGGTGATTCACTGCGCTTCTTTGTAGATTTTCTCAGACCTATGTGATATGTAAAGAATTGAGAGCAAATCAGTCTTTAAATACACAGCAGTTCTACAGAGAAATTAAACTACTGCGTACAAGAAACTTCTATGTAGAACAGCTTCTACATAAGAACCACAATAAGCCCACATCAGCTTTTAGTCACCTTACAATGAACTGCTATACCAGTAAAAGAAACGTTCAGATATTTAATTCTACTCATTATTTTGAATTAAGTAATACTGAACACCAAGTTGTTACCTAGACACTTTCTCCCAACCTACACACTACAGTTATAGAAAAGTGTCTAAGCCTTACGCTGAACAGATATCACACTATTAGATACAAGTTTATTATTTCCATATGCTGATGTTCAAAACATGTAAAAGAAGATACTTTAGCTTTAGACAAAGAGAGAAAAAGAAGTTACGCTGGGGGCGGGGGGGTACGCGGGGGTGAGGCAGTGACGGTTGCATCTGTTTTCCCCCACCTCTGAGTAAATCTGTGCAAACTTAATCTTCTTCACTAGCCAAATCACAATCTTTAGTCAGTTTTATTCACATAAGTATGGCTTAAGAATAACTGCCTGAGATCAAAAGCATGCTCCCCTCCAGGAGTCAAGCACTGCCAGCGTCAAGATCTCTCATACATATTATTTGTGTTTCTACTTCAACTACATCCCTTCAACCCCTACCACTGTCACAAGGTCTTCCTTGAGGCAAATAACCAAGCATATGTTCACAACTTTGGAAAAGGAGTTCTCAAGTTCTTAATTTGGGAGTATTTTCTGTTGAAGACTGACCCAACTGATACTAATTTGCTCTACATCATGAAGCCATTGTTCTGATGACACATCCCACCACAGAACCAGGTAAATCTTAAACACACAAAAACCCCCATGCAATACAACATTCTCAGATGATGAGCAAGCTTACTATCAGGCTGAAATATCCCTTAACAGCCTTCGGGTTTGAAAGCTGTTAATTAAGTATCAAAAATTAAAAATCTTTATCAGGCCTAGCTTTACATTTCTGTTCCCCCACCTCTACAATAAATAAAATAAGAGAATGCCACAACATTCAACTTAGACATACTATTACTAGAACAGAAGTAAATAATTTTGAAAAGATGAGAAAGTTGGATCACTGCTCCCTCTTCTGGCAAGAGAGCCAAAATAAAACATACTTAAATGCACAATGTTTTTGAGCACTGTACCTATCAAACTGCCTCCTGTCTATTTCCTTAATCCTAAAACATTCCAGGAATGCTGAGTTGTGGTACTAAGGGATGAAGTGATAAATATCCAGTCAGAAGCTTCACACTTAACAGAAAAGGGAAAGTGATCTGAAAAGTTATTACTGACCTGGTCAGTAGCCTGTCCTTTCAAACACCATACTATCTTTGACGCAGGAACATAATGCTGCGTGCAGTTACATTCCACACTGAGAAAGATTAGCCCGATATTCATGTAGTTACCACGCACCTGGCTTACTAACTCAATAAATTCAGCAGCCTTAAGAAAACAACAAGGTTCTGTATTTAACAGCTGCGGAGCACTGAATTGAAGCAGGCCAGCCATTTTTAATTTTCAGATGGTCTGTACATATAGAACAAAATATGTAACTTTTTCAAACATGCAGAAAAGCAGCAGCATTTTTACTACGTATGCTTTCAAAACAAAAATTTAAGTTGAAGTTTCTGCAACAGAAATACACGATGACTCCAACCCTATTTACATACAGTAAGACACTGGCACAGGAAGAAGGAGGGGGAAGGAAGAGAAGTGTGCTAAAGTGACATACAAAACAAAGCCAGTTTGGAACACTGGCAGGATCCCATGCCATAGCTGCATAAGCTTCTCAAGTACTAGAAGTTCAGATATACAACTAAACTCACCTCATAGCTAGTTACCTTTTACAATAGAAAATGCATGCTTTAAGATACTTAAAGCTGTATTACTTTTACTGTACTTCACTAATACTGTATTACTCCACACATAAAATGTGTTTACCGCTCTGAGCTCATATTACATATATGGCAAAAGTAGGCTACTCGGTACCTATAACATTATGGTGAAATTCAAAGTGAGATGTACTTTTGGCTTTACATTTAAAAGATTAAGTTAACCACCCAGTAGAGTCCACTGGAACAATATAAAAATATATTTTAATTCTTTATGTCAGCACACCACTTACTACAAACCTGTGGCTACTCATTTTCAAATAGTCAGACCTAAATATTAAGTAACTTCATATTAGCTTGTAATAGGCTATCAATGAGACACCACACACCCTCCGTAAGTGAAGATTGACTTAACCTGAATGAAAACAGGATTTCTGCTAAGGGCAAAAGTTTCACAAAACAGCAGAGCTGGCTTAGTTTAACAGTACGGTACATCCACTCACGTCTTATTGTCCCCAAACCCATCCCAAGATGCACAAATGCACACCTGGTATATAGTTTCTTGTTCTGTTAGTATTTGGCCAGTTCAGTGTGCTGCGCTTGCTTAACGTGGGTCAGATGAGCCCACACCCCATGAAGCAGCAGGGCTGTGAAATGGGTTGTCCTTCTCTGTAAGAGGCATTAAGTTAGCTGAGCCACCTCTGAACTGCATTACGTTAGTAAGAGGGTTTGTACAGAGTTACCCAGTTACTGCTTGGTGGATGAGCTACAGAATACATCACAGCCTAAGCACCCAGAAGACTTTGAGCTCATTTTCTCCAGCTGCTCAGGAAGAATGTTCTACTTGTCAGATCTTTTTGCAAGTTTCTCTTTTCCTCAAGTCTTTATTTCTCTACCTCCAATGTATCTACCAGGGCACATATAAGGTTCCACCTCCTTCTATTAATTTTGAAGGCTAAAAAGGAAGCAATTAAAGACTTTTCAGAGCTTGTTCCATTGCTGCTGTTCAACACCAGTCTCTGGCTTTAAAGTTCATTGTCTAAGAAGGCTTCTTAAGTCAACCTTACTACCTGCATCTTTTGCAAATCCTTTGCGTCTTCCCAATGCCGTAAGCTCAGGACTGCTAATTTAATCAGCATAGGACTGAACCTTCTTCTTTTCACTCACATTGCCTGCAAGATTTGATCTCACCCTTAACACACTGCCAGCGTGGCCTACTGACTGAGCGTTAGTCCTCTACCACACCTACAAGAGCTGCAGGAGGCTAACAGCCCCGAGCCTTCACTGGTGAATAGGGCACAACCAGCATTCGGAGAGATGGGATTAGAGATGCCTGAAGAAGGAAAGCACCAGTCATACTGCCACAGACAGAGAGCAAGTGCTTTCAGGGGAATTGGTTTGATGTTCACCTCCAGAAGTTGTTTATTCAGCACTATTTCTGTAATACACAGAGCTATCATCAAGAGATCTGTTTCAAAGAGACAGTAAAAGTTACTAACAGAGATGGACTTTCAATAAACCAAAAGAAAATTAGGTTTAAGCAGTTCACATTCAGCAACTGCAAAAACTTTGGATGTAAACTCCAGAATTAAAGCAGAAGCATATGTTTCCTTATGACAAACATATACTACTTATGCCCTGACATCATCCTATTTGCATGCCAAATACTCACATTAATGACTCTGAAAGAAAATAGACCCAAACAGGCTAAACCTGAAACAGCACAGCCTAACAGAAATGAACTGAAAAGAAAATCTTAAGAACATCTTCACATTTAAGTGTGTTCACTGGTCAGCTTTTTAAGTAATTTTTTGTGGTGTGAAAGAAACAAGTTCTGAATGCAGCTGTACTGCATTCACTTATTTTAAGTCTGAGTCTGTTACCCAAGCCAAAACAAAGTTAGCCAAACTTTCACAGGCCATAACCTGAAAAGCCCTTTATTTGCAGTTCAGGGAGATAATCAGTAGAGATTTGCTTGTTAGGACTGGAAGTTTAGACTTCAAACTGGCTTCCATGTTGGGCTGCTGTCCTCCTCACACAATAAAGATGACCTCCTGTCATTCTAATACTCCACTATTCCCCTCCCTCAGTACCAATCCAGACATCCCCAGCTCTTGATTACAGCCTCACAGAGTCCATCACTGCAATTACACCAAGTATCTCCAAACTAGTCATCTTATTTCCTCAGTCCCAGGTTCATGACTCTAAGGCTCTAACAACCATCACACAGACACCACTGTCACCCACAATCCCAAATAAAATAATTCAGAGCCACTTTCAGATTCTTTTCTCCCTCACCTCTGCCAAATCCCCTGAAGCCAGGAGTTATACACCATTCAGGCTCTGTGTTCAACTTCATGTGTTTTTTCACAGTACCCCAATAACCTCTCCAGCCTGCCAAATCTTAAAATATTAGAAAAAGGCCCCTCAGTGTGGGACAGCTACCCTAATTTACCCTACTTTCAGCATTGTCCCAGCCATTATTGGGAGTAGTTCTTCCTACTTAAGGGCCACAAGACACTACACAAAGGGTAGTGGAGATTTCCTTAATAACAGAGACACAATTAAGCTTGGTTTTATGTTGTTACATAATCAGTGAGATGACCCAATTCACAACATTTAAAGAGCCCCCAGAAAATATAGGGCTTGAAAAGGATATGAAAATAGTCAAATTGAGAGCGCAAAACAAGAAACCTGCCTCCCTCCCTCTTCCCCCATCAAGAAATATTTAGCTACAAAAACAGAGGTGAAAAACTTTAGCCCGTTTTTATTGCTCCAACAAATTCTATAGCTGTTACTCAGTGATGTCACTGCTCAGTTACACACTGCTGTATAGCTGAAGACTCTGAAAGTCACCTTGGCTGCATTTAACACCTATTAATTATCCAGTGAGGACTGGGCAAGAAACCTTAGGGTATTCCCCCTCCAATACATGAAAAGCTTCTGCAAAGATGGCAACCATGTGTCTCCTCATTCTTCTCTTTAGCAGAGTAGGCCAGCTCAGCTTTCCTTCAAAGATCACAGCTACTAATAATTCTTCTTGTACTTCCTGAACTGCAATACCCAGAAGCAAACAGCACTGCATTTATATAGACATGACTGACTGTACGTTTGCCAGAATAATCTCTCCCTCTCCTCCCACTTCTCTTCCTAGAACCACTCCCCCCATCATTTTCCCTGAAGTTTCCAGAGTTCCTTACAAAGTTACTTTTGCCAGTTTGTTTTCTGTTTATCTCCCCCTAGTTTTAAGCCCTATTTCAAACTTTTTCAAACATCTGTTTCATATTATACCCCTAAACAAGACTACTGAGTTTTAGCCTTCACTTTCTACATGGGATTGCTATGACTTCTAAGGACATGTTTCCAGGCAGAAGGGTGTGCATCTCAATAATTTAATCTACATCACTGTTTGCCTTACTGCAAAGTAACCTTAAGGGGTGTTAATATCTGTGTGAAAAATCTGCTTCTGCTCCTTTACCCTCTAAGTGTAGTAGCCTGCTACAGAAAACAAGTTTGAACTTACCCATTCTTTCTTTCTTAAAATCCTACCCTGGAGGTTTATTTTCTTGACATTTCTTCACATTATCTAAAATGCGTACTTCCTTAAAATACTTCAAGTTTGTCCCAATATTTTCAAGTTAGTGAAGGTCTATGGCAGACAAATTATTTACTCTATTTTTTTTTTAGAGGGCTAAACAATAGTTACTATTGATTCCAAGATCACTTCTATCTGTTGTCAAAGAACTCTAATGCACTATTTAAAAGGCTGAGACTATTTGAAAAGTATCATAAAGTTTAAGACTTTTCTTCCATTCTAGGCTGGGTTCTTAGCGATATTCAGTATAATCATTTACTCTGATCAATGATCATAAAATAGTCTGGGTTGGAAGGACCAAATGACCTTTCAAAGGTCTCAAGCCCCCTGCAATGTGCAGGGACATCTTCAACTAGACCAGGTTGCTCAGAGCCCAGTCCAACCTGATCCTGAATGCTTCCAGGGATAGGGCATCTGCCACCTCTCTGGGCAACCTGGGCCAGTGTGTCACCACCCTCACTGCAAATAATTTCTTTCTTATATCTAGTCCAAACCTACCCTTTTAGTTTAAAACCATTATCCCTTGTCCTATCACAACAAGCCCTGCTAAGAAGTTTGTCCTGATCTTTCTTATTAGCCCCCTTTCAGTACTGAAAGGCTGCTATGAGGTCTCCCTGGAGCCTTCTCTTCTCCAGGCTGAATAACCCCAACTCTCTCAGCCTGTCCTTACAGGAGAGGCATTCCAGCCCTCTAATCATCTTCATGGCCTACTCTGTACCCGCTCCAACAGGTCCTTGTCCTTCTTATCTTGGGGGCCCAGAGCTGGACACAGTACTCCAGGTGGGGTCTCACCAGAGCAGAGGGGCAGAATCACCTCCCTTGACCTGCTGGCCATGCTTCTTTTGATGCGGCCCAGGATGAGGTTGACTTTCTGGGCTGTGAGCACACATTGTCAGCTCATGTCCAGCTTTTCGTCCACCAGTATCCTCAAGTCCTTCTCAGCAAGGCTGCTCTCAATCCCTTCATCCCCCAGCCTGTATTGATAGCAGGGGTTGCCCCAATCCAGGTGGAGGATGTTCAATATAGTTACCATTGGAATAAATTTTGCTGTAATCTACAGTAAAATAAAGAGGCATTATACATTTTAGACTTCCTAGTATCACCTGTTGGTACTTCCCCCTCCCGCACTCAAACTGGGACACCATCTACAGAAAGTAATTTTAACCTCTACTGAGCCTAGAACTGTCTCACCCCATGCCTTCTGCCCCTTAGCAGTGACTTTTCATATATAGACACTCATACCTACAGTCCATACCAGCTTGGTTTTGTGTCATATACTTGAACATCTTAGTTCAGCTTAAGTTTATCTTTTTACAAAGAAGGTTCGTGGAAGAGCTAAAGCTAGTCAAGCTGGCTTTCTCAGTACGTTCTTTATGAAAAGAGTTCAGGCTCATATTCTCAATGCTGTTTTTCAAGCTACACAACACACACCCCCCTTACATTATGCTATCCCACCCTTCACTTCGCTTCTTGCTGAAGTTTTGTAACTTGTGACAGAAATTACTCTCTCTGTCTTCTTGTTGTTCACTTGTTGGAGGTAAATTCTCCCTCCTCCCTCTCTCCCTCCTCCCAGTTGCTTTTCTTCATTGCTAAACAGCTGCCTGTAACAAGGACAGACTTCACTAATAACTTGTTGGTCAGTCCCATTATTGCCTGATTCCTAGCTGCTTTCTCCTCACTCCACCCTGTACAAGTTCACAGTTTTTACTCTGGAATTCATTACAAAGTAAGTCTTGAACCATGGAGCAGGAGATTAAACCTTACTATAAAGTAACTCCCCTCTTCCCTTCACCAATGCCATTCTTCCTCAATTAGGTTAGGTCATTCCAGAATCAATACTCCAGTCATGCAAGTTATCCAAAACAAGCCTGTTAGGTCAATTAAATCTATTTTGATTATACAGGAAGACATTCACTCTTGTTTATTTCGCATATTTCCTGCATTAGTACTATCTAGAGACATGCCCCAGTTGGGACAGCCTACTTGTGATCATGCCTAGGTAAAGAAACAACAGTAAGCAAGCTTAGGAATCCAACTTCTTAAATCAAGTTTTGGAGAATACATGCTATAAGTAAATCATACAGTACACAAAGACAGCATAACACACTTCAAAAAATTTTGTTCAAGGCAACAGAGCTACAAGCATATCTGCACACTGGCAAGCAGGTGTTCTGCTTAGAGACAGCCTGTATTTCTTTCTTAGTGGCAAAGTCCAAGAACTGTACCTTGTATTCAAATTCAGCGGAGAATCAACATATTTTGTAGGAACAGTTTAAAAGATAAAGCGAGTAACACCCCAGGCACTGGGTACACTAGGTTTAAAAGATCACCGCTCTTAAAGTAACATCAGAGATTCTCACAGCAAGGAAAAATTAGGAAATTGGGCTTGAAACAAGAAACCACATATTATCTACTTTTTCCCCAGCATTTAACATTCCCACTTTGGGACAGAAAGCTTAAGAAAATGAGAAAAAACATCTGACAGGAAGAATATAATCAAGAGAGCTTTGTAACATATATGTCCCCATTGTAACATCCAATTATTTTGCATATATTTTATTTTCAAAATTGATTTGCAAGACAGAAGTAACTTAAGTTTATAGAACACTGACTGTACTTAAATCACTTGCTTTAGCTGTAAATATAGTTTCAGTCACAGCTTTAATTAAAAGCTCAACAGAATACACTGTTAATTTCTTTAAGAAGATACCAAGAAGCCCGAGAACAACTTAAGCATTTGTTTAGAAGACTTGATTTTAAAACATACACGTTTATTCTTCCACAAAAGAACAACTTACTTGCTAACTTAGCCTGTAGTCCTGAAGGTCCAGGTTTTGATGTCTCTGACTTGGAAGAGCCTGGTAGAGACAGTTTTGTTTTGGGCAGACTAACTTTTGGGCTGAATCGAGCAGCCCAGTCAAACTTTGAAGAGCCACTTGTTTTACTCGGTTCTTTGTCCCTGCTACTCCTCCTTGGACTAGGGCTGGATGCAGAACGGGAACGTCTAGCCTTATTCTGGTCCTTTGCCTGTTTCACTCTGGCACCCTGAGGAACAGTAGAAGAAGCAGAGGCAACAGCAGAAGAGGAGGAGGATGATGTGGAAGCTGAAGAAGAAGAATCAGTGATGGTGCTACACCCAGCTTTGGCTGAAGTCACCGATTTTGAAGCCAGCTTGGAGAGTTTTGCTGACTTTTCTTCAGCGCCAGTTGATTCAACTGCTGAACCACTCCTTATACAAGACAGAGAATCTGTCCTTTTCCTTTTCTGACTTCGGGAGCTACCAGCAGCTCCACCCTTTCTGGTGTGAGCCTTGCTTGTTGATGGCAATTGTGTAGACTTCGGCTGTTCTTGGTCTATGTGTCTTCTCTTAGTTTTAGTATGTGGCTTGTTAGTTTCCAAGGAAGTTTCAGTGTGTTGAAGTGCTTTGGGCTTTTTAGCAGAACTAGGAGAATTGGTTCTCCTGTAATCTGGACTAGCACTGCGTTTAACTCCTCGAGAATTGTCTTTCTTAGGCACTTGCCCCGTTTTTTGCTTTTCTGAAGTATTGACTCTCTCTGGATCTTCTTCTTCTGGTATTAAAACAGCAGATGAACTACAGCCTCTGTAGAAGCAAGCAGAAAGTGTTAGTACTGAACTCAATAAACCTCGCAGTTGCAACAGTTTTGCAAGATAAATGTCAGCATTCTCTAATAATAAACAAAACTGCAGGTAAGAAACACTGTTGGTTATTAAGTTTACATTGAAACAAGAAAAAAGCATGTTGGTATGGTAACAGTCATTTTGCAAATCTGTGCTAGCATGAAAACTACAATAAATTGCAAAATAAAAGCACAGTATGTGGATTTTTTTTTAAAGAGGAAGATATGAGGTAACTTGGATAGATTTTACTATACGATTTTTTTAATACATATGTCAAACTAATTAAAAAGAAAAAATTCAAGACACAAAGCTATTATTTGAATGTTTGAGAATGTAAGTTCCACAAGAGAGTAAGGAGTGTTCAGTAATGCATAACTAGTCATAACAGGATTCTAGTTCAAGGAAGGCTCTTAATGAAAGGATAGTTTCTCATCAATCTTGAAATTGAGGCAATGAATCACAGGTGAAAATAGCAACATTTTCTTCTACATGACAGAAAACTGTTCCCATGTGTACATAGCAGAAGTGTATGAAAAGCAGACAAAGCATGACCAAGATGATTACCCTGAACACAGGGATACTTTAGATTATTACGTTTCAATTAATATTGGACATTGCTCAGAACTCCTTGGGCAATCTTCCCCCAACGTGAAGTGGGAAAAGGGGATAAAGACCTTGCAAGTATTCCAAGACTAGTTATGCAGAAATCATTTCCTCCCCATCGCTGATGGAATGCTCTTAGTTGGTGAATTAAAAAAAAAAACCCACAAACAGAATGTGAAACACTGAAATATATCAACTGAATGCAATACCTAGATTAGTTAAAATCTATTAGTCATACATTTCATAAGAAGCCTGTATAACTAGATAAATTACACACAGTAGTGAATCGCAGATAACACTGGTTAACATATAAATACGAAGCACAATTACCTTTTAGAAAAGTGTCCCTTGGACTGCTCAGAAGTAGTATTAGACTGCACTTTGGGTGTCTTTGAAATAGATTTTCTATTCTCAGGAGGGCTATGTGCCTTATGTTTTGCCTGCCCTAAATGTGACCTGTCAGCAGAAAGTCAAAACAGAAAGCTATCAGGATTCCAACATTCAGATACAAACCTGTAGGTGGAATTATTATTTATTTTTGGACCATTTACAAATATTAGTTTACAGCTTCAAACCTTTCCATATCAACCCCTAACATTAAAGCAACATTTCAAGAGAACCATCTGGTGCGGTTACAAATCCATACCAGTGTAACTTTTGTAAAGCACATAATTATTTTGTCATTTGAAATGAGTAAAACATCTTCTCACACCTGAGCTGTTCAGATAAATTCAAGTTTTTCTGACATGCAAGATTCCTGAATTATTCACTTAACCATTAAGCTAGCACAGTAAGGCACAAGAGTAGGGCACCTGTCAAAGACCTCCTCTCCGAAATACATACTCATCAACCTCAAGATTCCATGCATTAAGACTTTATCCAGTTATGAGCGTTTACAAGTTTGAGACTCTGCTCTTCAGTTTAAGAAAATCAAATGCTTGGAATGGGAATGCAACAAGTTCCACTTAGTAGGAAAGCTCAGCCCTGACAATTATTTTCTGGCTGCAGATCCACCATTTCAAAGGATTGAAAGCTGTTTGGCAACAGCTGAAGACGAACGAAGAAATGCATGCTACCAACAAAGGCAGTCAGATGAGACAGGAAACCTATGATGTCAGAGAAAGGAATGAGTTTCACAGATAAGCTAAAGAGGTCTTCCAAGCACCTTTCAGCTGCATGCAAAAAATGGTTTATTATATGAGCTCTGACTGGAGGACAAAGATCATACTATACTATAGATAAAATTTAAGACTTAAGTTACATCTTCACAAATGCCACATTTATTTTCAAAACCAATGAGAATTAACCATCTGCAAGACTTAAAGAGAGACAACTCATCAGCATTTAAAGCAGCACAGTATAAATAATTGCGAAGGCAAGAGACATCTCACTTTTACTTCCCTGGATAAAGTACAGTCTTGACTCGGCTGCCACTAGGAAAACTCTACCGCTCATATCCTACCTATAGAGAAACTCCAAGCACCATTAACCTTTATGCAAACTAGTCTAGTATTAGTGCTAGAAGAAGCAATGTTACAAAGTTCAAGAACCGCTGATTCTGCTGGTTATAAGCTAATTATCTAGGCTATCTAGTCTTTTGAGTTGAGCTATGCAAACATCTTTGAATCACAGGGGGAAGCAGAGAAATGCAGACTTCAGATTTTAGTGTCCTGCTCCAACCCATGACCCCAAACATTAAAAAGCTTAGGCCAAGAGAATAAGTAGAAGAGGTAGGAGGATTCCACAAGCTTTCAAATAGCTTCTTCCAACCAAATGACAGAAGTCTAGTAGAGAAGGCAGAGCTAAGCCTACTACTGACCAGAAACTTTCACCACCATCTTAAGGATTTCAACACAAACCTAAACATAAACCTTTGCAGGAAAAGTGTACCAAGTCTAGTCACCTAAGTGATAACCACATGATAATTTGCTTACAGAGTGAGAATGGTAAAGCTTCAGTAATGTGACTTTTTCTTGATAACTTTCCTTCCTCTGTTTTCTTCCTAAGTATTCTCATTTAGGCAGTTACACAGATGAAGGCACCTCAACAGCACATATGCAAAACACTTTGTGGCTCATCTTTCTAAGAGCATAACAGTCTGAAAAGATTAAATTAACAGTATTTTCTCCATACTCCAGTAATTTTTTTCCTTGTAGTAGAAGAAATCATTTCTACTATCAAAATACAGTTGAATAAAACAGTTATATCTTTAGCTCACAACAGCAAACTCCATCAAGGTAAACTTGGAATGTTTCACCTAGTTCTGAGGGTTTGGATTTTCCTTTTCCCAACAAAAGACTTCAGACATGAAATTTAATTTTCCCCTTGAAATATTTTTATTATGGGAATAACAGAAGTTATCACATAATTTACACTTGGCAGAAATATATTTTTTTACATAAACTAGCTGATCAGAGTTCATTTATTTTGAAGTATACTTTAAAAGGTTATTTTCCATTAGAGCTTTTGTTTTGCTTTAATTAGAGCTGAATTCAACTTAGTGCTTTAAGTATTCACAGAACACAAATAACTGAAGATCTTGTCAACTAAAACATCACTGAAGCAATGCATCAAAACATCAAGTACTTAAATCACGCACTGCAGAATTCCACTTGTTCCAGACTTCCTCGCTTCCACCTTCAAACCCTTCAGGTTCTCAAGTTTTACAAACATAATTTCATACCAATGGTATGAGTTTATGTGGAACAATAAAGCTACAACCATATCCTGGGGATCGTGAATACTGTATCATGCAGACTATTTGTGTTTGATTTTCTTTATCCATCAAACTGTTAGTAGGAATAACACTCATAGCCAGAGCAGAAAGGTTACACTAGAAACATAAGTGGGGAGTCAAAATTGATGAGGATTTTTTGTTTTTAAAGACCTACTGTACTCGCACTTCTCATTCTTTGAGTTTAATCACTCACCTTGCATGTATTGCAAAGAGAAGGTACACAAGACAATAGCAACTGTACATGCAGTAGCATGTCAGGTTAAAGGAGCATGACATTAATTCCCCTTCTCTTAAGATTTATATGATGGCAAGCAGACTGACCATTTGGAGAGACTGCAGGATTAAGTTAAAAGAACTTTAAGCATACACCAACTAACAAGTATCATTGTCCCAGTTTATATTAAGGTTGTGACTGCTTGTTTAAGGTCTCATTAAAAGTTAACTTAGATACAAAGGTAGTTAGAATAGTCTGATGAACCAGAAACAAGAAGAGTAACGCTTGGAGAACTAAGTGCTATGAAAGGTACATAGGCAGCTATTAGATTGATTCTTGTTAAAGGCTGTAAGCTACCTGTGCTTTTGTTTGTAATTCAAGGTTTCTAACTCACAACTTATCCAGTTACAAGTTCTTCATTCTTTTCCATTAACATATCATCCAAAAGCTTCATTTAAACAAACATTCTAGCAACAAGTACTTTGAAGGGCTAAGTTCCTCATTAATGACGAAAGTGGACAAGGTAAGTATTTATGAGCTTGTGTTCATCCATTTCCATTCGCTGGGGCAGGTCCAGGAAGACTGAACACTTGCTGCACCTTCAAGTCTTGTTTTGGTTTTTGGGGTTTTTTTGTTGTTGCATCTTTTTCCTTCTTCTTGCCCCTCACCCTCAACTTAAAGCCAATCCATAACTCAAGGAATTCACTCAACTGAACAAAGCTGTCTGCTGATACACATTTTAATTCACAGGCAGACACTCAGTTTACAGTAACACAGGTACAGAAGTTGACAAGTAGCCCACCGTTTACTTTGCAGTGTTTATATAAACAATCTCATAGAAACTGCCAGCTGTTAGGCTTCCTCAGCAAAACCATAATAAGGAACCAACTAGAACCTGTCCTCAAAGAGTTACACTGTGCATATGAAAAAAGCTGTATCTTTTGAAGTTAGTTAATAAACAAAGTGTTTCATCTAAGTCATGCTCCTCATCAGCTGAGAGTGAGGTATTAAATGCTTCCAAATATGAATTATACAAAACCAAACACCCTTTTACTTCTGTCAGAAGTTAGACTAAAAAAAAGCAATACCACAGATAAAATAAGCTGTGTAAAAACCCCTACTTTCTCTCCTCAGAAATACTCCTCCTGTCTTCCCCACCAACTTAAACATTAAATTTAGTTTTTACACAAGTCTCAGGTTAGATGTTAACAGTTAACATACCATCAAGACTGGTCTAAAAACAAATTTGTTTAGAACTAAAGTAGTATAACTGACAACAGCATTCTTTTTGCTTTAGTATTTGAAAAACGTCAGCCCAAAGTGTTTTCCAGATTCTGCTTCTACTAATGTCCTCTATACAGCTAACAAAGATCTCATTTCTCATTTACCCTTCAATCCCAAGTGCACAAGAACATGTATATATCATCTTCCAAGAACTTAAAATCCCTAAAAAGTATCATACTGTCATATAGAACTGCAACAGTGTAACGGTCATTTAGGTCAAATTGATATCCTCCTTAAATATTGCTGTTCCTAAAGATTTCAGGAGTGACAATATGCAGATTAAGAGATAAGCACCACTATCATTTCATGCCACTAAAAGGGGAAAAAAAACAACACTTTGCAGGACTAGTAAATGGTTCTAGTACATAGGACCACTTCCATTACTCCATACAGATACACTGAAACATTGCTCACAACTGAAAGGAACAGTCAACTGCATCAGTTTCAGAAAAGATCTTATTGTGTGCCTCACAATGCCACTTCCAAACTGTTCCTATTCAAAGTAAATGCTATGGCATCACTGGGAACTTAAGCCACAAAGGCATAATTCTTCAACACACATGGTGACAGTGTAGAGACACAGTTAAGAAAGTGACAGTCGGTACCACCCCTCCCTCCTCATGCCCCCATGAAGAAGACTCACTAATGCATCTGCTTCCCACTCCTCTCTGATTTACTGATGCAAAAGGAAGCTTTAGTATCATATTGCTGCTCCCTCACAAACCTGCAAAGAGTCATCCTTCAATCAAAAGCACTGGAAGAGACAGTTCAGACAAGGGTTCATGCCGTACAATTAGGAAGGTGTCATCATAACACTAATTCTAAGTTGGAAGGATAACATTGAATAACTCTTCAGTCTGGTAGTAAAGCCAGTAAGAACTACAATATCTACAAGAGCAGAAAGTCACCCAAAGTACAAAGTTTCTTCAACATCTCTACTGACAACAGAAAGTGACAATAGTCCAACTTCACCTAGGCTGGTTTGATTATGTGCATACATAGGGGCGGGGGGCTGACAGTTCACACGTCGGTTTTCAAACACATATCCCTTGCGTCTTTTAAAGAAAAGCATACATCATAGATGCTAAGTTTAATTCCAATTTGTGCTGCAAGAATTTTTCTACACTGTCTGTGAGCCTAGCATCATTGGTTGTTTGTTGTTTTTTGTTGTTTTTTTAAAAACAAATGCAACTGTAAAAATCACTCAAAGCTCATTTCAAGTTACTGTAGTGAGTGTGAAACTGCTAGTAAAACTGTAGAAGAAAACACACCACAGACTTCCCCCGCTCATTTTGACTGTAAGCATTGCTGCTATTAGGGGGTTATCAAATAAGCCAACTCTAGAGGAAAATGGGTTTGCATTGTTGCTTCCAGCCTAAGTTAAATCTGCCAGTATTTTTGGTCACGTTTTACATACTAGACCAGAGAGGAGTTCAGAACTTCCAAAGTCTTCATGCAAGTGAACAGTAGCCGCTCAGCAAGTTAAATTGATAGTTTCAACAAGAGACCTTTAAGGTGTAAAAGGGTCAAAGACCCAAAGACATGCATTAGCATTTCAGCTTGGAAATTATACCATTCTCCAGCCTCTCCTTTTTTTAACACCTTCCTCAACTGAAGTCTATAGTAATGCTCACTTCAGTCAGACCACAAGAGACACAGGCAGAGTTAAACTACAATGTCATTTGACTATATTACCAATGGCTATACAACCACTCGCTTACATTAGATCACTGAACTTTACATCAAAGTCTGAAATTACAGTACAAGTGACAAACTGCACAAAGTCTCCAAGTTTTTGTCACTTAATTTGTACTTTGGAAGTGCATGCACCTTAGCCACAAGAAAACTTTAAGAAAAAAGTTAATACATTTCCAGCATTTAGAAAGCTATTTATACAAAGCAGAAATGTAATCAAGTACACAAGTTCAGACAGTACAGAAACTTGTCCTTGCTCGAAGGAGTATGATTGCATATCTATGACCAAAGTGAAGTAACCTTCTCCAACACTTTAGAAGGTGTGGCCCTTCAATTTGTGGCTAATTTTAGGCATGAAGCACCAACCCCCTACAGACTCACATTACTGTTTAATTCCCTCTACAATACTAGGGGCTTTTTGTTTGTGTGGGGTTGGGGGGGATGTTTACATATTAGGTTCATTTTGGGTTTCATTTGGTTTTGGGGTGGGTTTTTTTGGTTTTGTTTTTTAAGAAACATGTGGATCTAATAAAGTGGCTAAATAAAATCTCGTACTATCTGTACAACTACCTCAACAAGCAGTGCAGCATATCAACAGAAGAAAATTTGTAAAGCAAGAAACTTGCTTTACAGGCAAGCAGAGAAAAAGTGACTGTTATCTGAGAGCCTGTCTCTTTCCATTTCATCTACAAATTTTTCAAGGACTTTATAGATCTGTTTTACATTGTTCCTTGTACAATAGCCATTTCTGCCCAGCAGCATACTAAAGAGGACACACAGAAGACAGTAAGAGAAACTGAATTCATTATGAAGTTTATATTAACCAGCAAGCTTTATCCAGGCCTTTTTATATGCTTTGCCAGCCAAAAATCCTTGTTCAGAGATGGAAAGGCAGGGGAGGCCCTGTTCTACAGAGCCCGCATTTTCAAAGAGTATTGTAAGCTTCCATCCACTTTTTTCAGCAAAGAGCTTTAGTTCCAGTAAAGATCTAATAGTTCAGGAGTGCAATAAATACACTCTTGCTCATGGAAGTCTGACTGACACAGATTTGGTGAGGGGTGGAAGAGGTCCAGTCATTTAAGACAAGTGGCATCTTGAATCACTGTGTGATAGCATAAGTAACAGATCACAGTGCGCCAAAACACCAGATAAAGTAACATTCTTATAAGAAAATAGCGTTACCCCTGAAATTCTTCAATTTGTCTGACACTCTGTACAGCTTCTCACTGGCATTATGCTATAAAAATCTGAATAAAGAGTAGATATTTGACGAATCCCCCACACCATGCCTAAATAACTTGCTTCTAGTTCTTTATTCTAGGGAGAGTGTTATTCACCCCAGGTCAAGTTCAGTGTGAAAGAAAAGAGTTGGTAGGGCAATATCTAACTTAAGCATCCATTCAGATGTAGAGATAACACAGAATGGAGAGAATGGAATGAAGGGTTCACCAGGCCTCATTTAAAGAGGGAGTATTGTCCAAAAACAATTCCAGCTTGCAAAATAATCAGCTATGTAAGGCAGCAACTTCCCTCTCCTTATGCTACAGAAGCCCAGGACAGAAGCCTTGTGTTTTATCATCTATTTCTCCATTTGTACAATGGATGCAAGTTTAGAAAAAGTGAAGCTGCATTTTGCTGATTGAATTATTCTGCCAAGGCTCCTTAGAAGAACAACTAGCCTCCTTCATCCATTCAATAGTGACCTTGCTCTCAGACTTTATACTAGTAAGAAATACACCTCATCTTCATTATACATTAGAGTCTGATTCCTTTACAGTAAAACCCTTTTTACTTTGTGCCACTGACATGCAGTATTTTAATTATCCCATACCAAAAAACCCAAGCCCA
Organism: Chionis minor; assembly: GCA_013398295.1. NCBI lineage: Eukaryota > Metazoa > Chordata > Aves > Charadriiformes > Chionidae > Chionis > Chionis minor. Next base: position 27,493 of record VZSF01005930.1, on the reverse strand, counting down.
AGATACACACATTCAAATAACTGTACCAGTAACACCTCTGAGGAAGTACAATACAGATGGATGCTGCCTACCATGATACTATAACCTTTCTTCTTCAGGATAATATTTTAACAAAATTAAAGAAAGATTTACCCATACAAGCTTCACTCAGATGAAGACTCTTAATTCCTTAAAGGACATGGCAATAATTATACAGTCATCATCCACAGAAAAGTTTCAAGGATCTTTATTCTGCATTATAGAGGCAATCACAGAACAAATACTACCTGGTTCACTTGCTCACTAGTACAAGTATATTAAAGGATGGCAAACCTTTTACTCTTGAATTATTCAAAAGCTGCACACAATTAACATGCAGTACAAAGGAACGGAGAGGTGCCAGTTATTCAATTCTTTAAAAGTGACACAGATTTTCCCAGATTTCAGACACCAGAGTCTCCCTGTTCATCTCACCCCCGATATTTTTGTTACCAGCAAAAGAAGAGGGTGAAGGAATTTATTACTACCTGTGACTTGTAGAATACAGCTCAGTTACACTTTTTCCCCCAATAGATGCGCTACTGCTATTCTAGCTGAACATGCATGGTAGTGAGTTATCCATGTTTTTATCCCATGCAATGACAGTATAGATAGCATTTCAGGGGCAAAAAGATTTTACATGGGTTTCAGTGCTTGGATTGCAGGGTGAAAAACTTCATTCTCTAATTAAATCACATCAATTTTACTCTTATACATTAAAACACACTCACAGATAACAGTCATACCTTCCTCCTACTGCGTCGTCTTGTGGCTGGGTCCCAGCAGTGTTCCTCTGTGAACGTCGCAGTGACCCCCCTGGATTGTTATTAGGCCGGTTGGACATTGGCACCTCTCTCCTGAAGGGACATACCCTTTCTAGACACTATCATTCACTGAAAGAGAAGAGAAATATAGTCATAAGACACGTGGCATGAAGACACATAGCCACGCCTCAAGACGCAAGTGTAAATTGCTATTGTTTAAGCAAAAACTTAAGACAAAAGCCTTTAAATAATTTTTAGTTAAAAGGTACATGGACCAAGATTCTTCTCACGAGCATTTACACCCTTAACACAGAGCAATCAGTTCTCAGTAGGTACAGCGTACAGACGACCATATTAGGCTAGATGACCTTTAAAGGTCCCTTTCAACCCAAACTATGATTCCATGATGACACGCTTCTTTTCTGGCCACCTCTGTAACTATTTTAAGGAGTCAAGACACATGCAATTTAGGAGACTCTGTATTTGTCGACATTAAGGAAAAACACAGTAACTATTAAAACTCAATTCTTGGTAGAGAGCAGTATTTTAACTCTCACTGTGGTAGACAACAGCGCCAGTTTCAGGAAAAAGCAGCAGTATCCACAAGATTACAGAAGTAACTTTACTATGCTTTTAAAACACATGCTTTCTCCAGTCAGATTTACAGAACTTCAACTTGCCTAAAGATAGATACACAGTAATTCAGGAAAAAGAGATCTAGATATATAAGCAAGAAGTTCTTACTCACCAGAGCTTAGTTAGTGGAGGAAAGGTACTTGAGAGAAGAATTAATGAGTGTACATAATTATTTAAAAAACAAATAATCAATATAATGGCTTTGTATTAATACGTTTGGAATTGCTTTGTGACTGCTAGAGGTCTACAGATCTTATTTTGGTAGTTATTTATGGAAGACTACCATAATACCCAGCTGCAGTCCTCAGAAACAGAGGTATTTCAAGATCAAGCCTCACTTAGCTCCTTGGTGAAGAGAGGTAACTTTTGTACCCTGTGCTAAACTGGTATTTCTATTCACAGAGAGCATAGCAACAGGACCACAACCAGCAAATCCAGTTTTACTGTTTCTAATTTTGGAATCTAGTAAAAAAAGCCACTAGAGGGAAAATAACCAAAGTTTAAGAACACAATAGTCTACATGCTGATTCAGACCTATAGCACAGTAAGCAAGAAGTCTGACAAGAAAAAGTTCAAAACTTTTCAGCTGCAGGTATCTAAGACTCAGTTCAAATTTGAATGCCTCCAATAACATAACTCTCAAGAACTGCATTGTCAGTAAAGCCAGACAACACTTGCCTGTAATTGTCTATTCCTCTGAAAGAACCTATAGAAGTAAACAAAAGCAAGTAGAAAAAAAAAAAACCCTAAATTATTTCATTTTACTGTAGGCCATAAGAAACCAGGCACATAAATTGGTGTTACGCAAACCATTACCTCACATACCTAGCACAATGGCCAAAGGAACATGTATACAATCAAGACACCTGCACAGCAGAAGAAATTAGTGATCAGGATTCTGCCAGCTCAGATTCAGTCTCATTACACTATAATGATACAACATAGTACTAAAAGCTTCCGGTTAGCATGCCAGAAATATTTTAAATAAGCTCCGGGAATCAAAAAAGAACACTAGTTAGGCAAAAGAACTGCTCCCCATCCTGATCTCCACACGACAGAAGTCTAGAGCATCTTTTGGAAGTTCTTCACATTCTTTCCACTAAGGGGTCCAACACAGCAGCAGACAGCAAAAGCAGAAAATAGGTTTCATTAACAAAGGATTGTCTTTACCTTGGTTTTTTTACCTTATGCTTAGGAACTTGGAAGAATATAAGCAGACCGCAAAATACACAATCCTGCAGTCGTTCAGTGACCCTTGTAGCTAGAAGTCTTGGTGACTACAAAGTTCAGAAAGCTGTAAACCCTACTCCTCAGAAGCTAAGCTTTCCCTCTTCATGATTATTCTTCTTAACTCCTTAATCACAGCCAATATTTCCAGTAACAGAAAGATTTAACGCTTTTAAGTAATACATGACCCCTTCAGCCTACAACTTTTTACACTTTAGAGCACAAAAAGATTTACAATAAAACAGAAAAAGCCTGCTACAGCTGGAAATGATACCAGCGTGCTGGTGCAGCCAGGGTAGTCAGGTTGAGGAGGTAGCATTCTTTAAGTGGTGGCTTTCTCTGCAGCATACATCACAGAAGCAAGACAACTCGCCAAGACAATGAGCCTAGCACTAACCAGGCTGAAAGCTGAGCAAGGTTCCAGCACTACCTAGGGAGCCCACCTGAAGTCAATCACAGGCACTGTCAAATACTGTTGTGCATTCCCTCCATTTCCTTGCATTCAAACACCAAATGAAAAACCCATCACTTCATAAACATCAGCAAGGAGGCACGTTTTGTGCCTTTTCTGAAAGGATGGAGTAGTGTCCCCTCCTGTACGAAGGTCAACTGAGGTTGAAATTGGATACTGATGTCAAACTACAGTCATACTATGAAACAGTTGCCATAGATCCATTGTATCACTTCATGCTGACTATGAGAAGAACACGTATTCCAGCAGGTTTCATTCTGAAAGAAGCAGCACTCACTCTAAAGCTCTGCTAGGCCAGCCACATGCTTTCCCAACTAGGGCCAGTACATGGGCTCCTCCACAAATCACCTGACAAGTTAGCAGCAGCAAACATCACATGGGCAATCTTGATGATGTCTGGGGAAACTAGCTGAACATTAATCTGTCTGGGCTGGCCAGCCACTTTAAGTCATCTGTGCTTAGAAGTTATGCAGCACAGTGTGTTGTCACACACATGGTATTTTCAGCTGTGTAGAAGAATGAAGTGGCAGATGTTTTATTCTGTAAGGCATCTGTCAAGTCAAGATGACATCCAGAGTTACCTTCTGTATTGAAACCTTTCAACTTAAGTGTGTTACCATATGACTCCCAGTTTGCCTGTAAATATAATGCTGCTTCTTGAATCTGCTGTGACCTTTAACATCAAAGTATTAACCTAAGTCTCACTGCAAGTATCTGAAGCCACACAATGCCACATGCTCAGTTAGTCCAGCAGGGAAAAGATCTTTTTAGTGGGTCACAACTGTGTCTTCCACATGCTGGAACAAGAAGAGCGCCCTGAGGTTCCTAAAATGGAACTGTTCTCATCCAGATGAATGACACTATCTATAAGCCTCACTCCTAGCACTTGTCTTCCTCTTCGTCCTCTTTAGATATTTAAATTCCAAGGAGATGCACAACCCAGTAGATCAGCTGAATGCACCACTGCAGTCTTGTCACATTTTAAGACAATTTCCTCAGCTACATTGAGCATTCTCCCCACATCCACAATAAAAAACTACAACTGTACATCAGACCTCTGTGCTTCAGTTGTCAGGCTTTGTGATTTGAGAATTTTAAGTTTAGGTCCTCTTCTAGTATAAAGTCTTCTGTGAACAAGCCATTTTAGTTAATGTTTCACAACTCTGTATTCCTAGCTGTAATGATGCCAAATCACTGGCCTGCAGATGCTCTTCTCATAAGCAGACTCCTTAGATCAAGGATGAATACTAAAAAGAAGCATTTCAAATAAACACACAACATATCTTCTGAAGGCCTCTAACAGCACTGGCATCTAATTGTTATTATCTTGCATAGTATTCTTGAGTTTCAGTAAACACTGATTACCATTAACAGTCTGTTACTGTACAGAAAAGCAACCAGAATTCATTTCTGTAGACTTAACATAACTGTTAGAAACACTAGAGCTAATGCACAGCCAACATACTACTTGGAGAGGTTCCACATGAACACAAGATACAAAAAAACACCCGGCCAACTTGCAGTGAAGCCTTTACCTTTCTTACCCAGAGAAAAGCCAACAGGAAGTGACTGACACTTTTCCATATCTTTAAAGCAAACAGAGGAAACTGACAACTACCAAACAAGCCTGTATCAGCTTTTACTGAACACCCAAAAGCACTCCCTGAAGGATACTGTAAACTGTGACATAGGCTACAGAGGGGAAGACAGAATGAGTAAACTGAGGCACTCCAACCAGCTCTAGGGCCACTAACAGCATAACAAAGCAAACCAGTAGTAACCTCTGTAAAAGTGGAACTCAACGCTTTCGCAAGAAAGGGCTTCCTTAATCTACTTGGATGAGCTCTACAACATGTTTGGGAGGGGTTTTTTTGTGGTTTGGTTTTGTAGGGGTTTAAGTTCTCTGCAAGAGTCTTGATAGTACAAGAATTTTTCAGGCCCTTGCACTCCAGTTTCCTGAACATTTAAAGATATGCCTAGCACTTCTGCTTATAATATTTCATTATAATGCCTGGTACCTGCTTGGAGTTAAGTGCATTGGTTAGCATACTTCCCATTTAGTACCCTGGTAGAAAAAACACTGCCTTATTTAATGCTGCTGCAGCAAGCCAGCTTCTCAAAATTGCAGACTTACAGCCCTGAAGACACTATTAGGCAAAAGGGGGGGAAGAAGGAAAAGGCAGGAGGATGTTTATATGCCTTGTAAGTTCAGAACATTTTCTTCCAGTAAGTTGCACATCTTGCCAGCCAGAACCCAGAGTTCAGCGTACTTATCAGAAAACGTTAAGTCTGAGACTTCAGATTTGTATTGCTTCACACCAATGTAGATAGCATTCATTTTCTTGATCAGCTATATCTGTGACAAATCTAGTCAGTTAAAGTAAAAGCAACATTCTAAATATACAAGCATGCAACACATTTAAGAGTTGAGACATTAATTGCAACTAAACTGAAGAGCTTATCGTTCAGTAACTGCTGAGTTGTTTTGGATCTACATTAGTTCATTTTAAACTGATCTCATAGCTGCACCTCATTTTTGCTCACTGCTTACACTGTTCTATTCATTTACCTGCAAACATACACACCTATTTTCTTGCCTTGCAAGCAGACACTTGCAAGCACTCATTCAATTACTTCTATTCTTCAACAGCTGACTCAGAAATTCATTATTAAGATGACTTTTTAGTCCAGTTAGTTGCTTTAAACCCAGTCTTGTGCAGCTGATTTTGACATAATACATTTCGTTACTATACCCTCTAAATTCAATAGTTACCTACTCTGCCCAGTTCTTTTCCACTACAGTCCTCACCTCCAAACATAATTTTCATGTTAAAGTTCCATGCAGGCAGAAGCTTGTATTTTCAGTTTAGCGTCACTTTTGTCAGTTCTCTTGGAAGACATTAAAGATATTGATGGGAAGATAAGCAGAGTTTAACAGTATACATAGGCAAATGCCTCTTCAGACCTAATGACTTTTTGATGCAGGGTTCAACCAGAGTACAAGAATTAAGCTAGAATCGTTAAGAAAGCCTCGGCTGGAAAGGATCTTTCAAGATCATCTGGTCCAATGTCCTGTTGGAAGTAAAACCTTGTATTATGTTACAACGCTCTCATTCTGCTGAGAAGTGCTAGTTTCCAACCACAATGATGACAAAATATATTCTGAATTCTGAGCAAGAGCAGAAAGGTGAAATCAGAAGACACCCTGAAGAAAGAGGAAAGAAAAAACCCAAATTAAGATATCATGTCAGATATAACAGCATGCAGAGAAGGCACCAACAGATTATCAGAAACAAGTTCTTTTCAGCAGAAGCATTTGATAAAGTCATGCAACAGATGTCATTTCAAGTAACCAGAGATCTCAGATCTGTGTAGATACACAGGTGTACAAGGACACCCCCCCATCCCTCCCAAGGACAACCTCTCTGAGAAGGAAAGAAACAACTCTGGTCCTCTTCCTCACTGCTATCACGTACAGCTCAGAAAACATTCCCTCCCCTTTAGTTCCTCAAAACCACAATCCAGTAACCTGCACCACGTTGAGGAAGTAAACAAAATGGGCATGCAAGCTCCAAGTATCAAAAGGAGTCCAGTCACTGAAGACATTATAGACTTAGGACTAGCTCACGTGTCCATCTTTGCACTGGGTAACTTTAGACATTACATAAGCTGTTAGCCAGAGACAGATTTTTCAGAATTGCTAGAAAAGAAAAGCTTCAGCTCAATATTCTTAGATTCCTTTACAATGGAAGAGTTCTTTTATTAAAATAGGTAAGGATACTGCAGATAACTTCTCAAATACCAGCAGGCCATAAATACACTCAACCTACAGACTCCACAGGAAAAACAGGAAAAAAAGAAAATCAGTAATGGAGCAGGAGTTATGCCCTGTTCCACTGACTTTACAACAGCCAGCCATCAGAAGATTATGGCAGCCCTTAATGTATGCTACATTAGGAAGAAGTCAGCTTTCCCTTACATAGTCCTTCAAGAGCTTAGATCTCGCCTAGCCTTCTAGCTGAGACACTGGCAATGCAGAAGGCTGCCTTCACAGAATCAGCAAAACAAGTAGCTAGGAACTTGACAGGATGTAACCACCAGGTTAAGATTGTCTAGACTGCATCTATATGTGTATGTCTATAATGACCTGTAGACAAAGACTGGGAAGAGAAAGTCTTGACATGGAAGGGGAAGGGAGAACTAAAAGTATCTTCATTTGTGATCTCATGGTTCAGAATTAGGGGGAACTATACTGCTAACTGGCAGTTACAATATTCTTTGCCTCAAACTGAAGATTTACAAGTTCCCACAGGAGATAAGAACACTGAAAACACCTCTCCAAGGATGCACAACACTGTTCACTAAAGGAATGCCCAGACTGTTAGGACTGTATGATCCAACAGGTCATACATGCCATGACCCAAGCCAGCAAACCAGCACTCTTACCTACTGACCTCTGTTTTTTGAAAGGATTGGAAGAAATCTGTACAAAAGATACCATAGCTTCAGAACATGTAGTCTGGGGAAGTCAGAGGTCAAGTACTGTTTAAGGGAAAATCTGAATACACACTATCACATGCTCCAGTGTTGGTAAGAACAGTTTTGTGGTGATGGGGAGCGTCGCAGAAGCTCAACAGCCTCTCCTGCTTCAAGCAGGTCAGTTGAATTTGAAGTCTAAGATTGCAGAAACCTTTTGCTGGGCCTGGTATGGAAAAGCAAAATGAAGATGTCTTCAGTGACCTGAAAGAAGCTATAAACCTTGTTCCAAAGAGACCACTGAGACCTGGCATCCATCACTGGTTCAGAAAGAAAACAGTCCATTGGCCTATACACCACAGCCAGAACCTTAGTGAGTCCTTTTGGGCTGTGGAAAGTCAAGCTGAAATGGCAAACAGGGCATTACTCAAAACCATAAGAGAAGCACAGGTACTGCTGTCAGATGGCTTTATAACCAGTCAACAGCACAACTAACTGACTGTTCAAGAATTTAAAGAGCTCAAGAACCAAGAGAAACCTATGGATGGAGGGGAGGGCCACAAATTGGCTAAAAAACAGCACCTGCAGAAGTCAGACAGCAGAGCATTCCTGTTCATCTGGACAGCTTAAAGGAACCAAAAAAACCCACTGCTCATGTTCTATTCTGTATTATGGCTGTACATGATACAAAGATGAGCTCAGATGTCTCAGGTCTGTTTGTACAGCTAATATCTCCAGCTCATGGTACACAGGAATCCATAGCTTCATTTCATTACTGAAGAATCATCATTATAGTGCACTGAGAAACTAAATCAGGACTAAAGTTTAACTAAATTCTTGCAAGCTGGTTAAGGGGGCTAGCTAGTGTTAAGACTGTAAAACCCTTCACCTCCTATACTGCTTTCCTCTGGAAGACCAGAAGCTGCAGTCTGAGGAGAAAAAAAATAAAAAGTTGCACAGAACAAATACCATGCTGTTTGTAGGCCATCCCTCTTCAGTTCTGCCACCTCACTACTTTGTTTCTTTTATGCTCATCAAGGGCAGAAGTATTACAAGTTGTTTCACTCTTCTTTGGACTGCATTTTGCTTCACGAAAGTATGCAAGTGTCACTCAGATCTTAGATCTTCATTCAAAAGAGAAGAAAAATAGAAAGTATGTCATATCCTCTTGCTTCTCTATAGTTTATCATTCTGTATCTTTGAAAATTAAGTATTGTCAACAGCAACTATTCTCCCATTTAAGAGCATCAACAATGGAATTTATTATAAAAACAATCTCTTAGACCATTCATTTAAAAGGGTAGATCATGACTTAATTCAAAGAATCTGCCCTTGTTAAAAAAAAAAACACACACTCAAAAAAAAAAAAACAACCCAAAGACTTAAGTTGTTGTTCTTCAAATAAAGCAAGTTTGTTACCTTTCCATGTCACCATTGGTAACACATCAAAACTAGTTTAATGTAAGTTTTCCATCAGTGTATTGTTTGACATGATTTCACTAATGAAGGAAGGGAATGCTCTCAGTGGCAAAATGCCAGGAATCAACACTTCAAGAAAATAGTTCCATGTTTATAACACCTGTAAGTTTCTGTCTTCAGTGCTGTTTTGTTTTGGTTTTTTAACCAGCTAAACATGAAGTTCTGTTGCATAATTCAGTCAATTCTGAAGCAGTTAATTTTTTTTCTGCTCACAAACATAGATAATACCAAAAGCATAACAACTCAGAAACTTCCAAATCAATTGATACTCAGTGAAAGAATAGTCTGATCTGGATAGTTGCAAGTCAGTCAGCAGCAGCTCAGCTTCAGAGGCAGCCCAGAGATATTTAAGCCACTTTAGTAACATGAAAGATTTGTTGTACTACATGGAGAACACATACATAAGAACATAGCAAACATTAGCTGCAGAATACTGTCCACCAGTTTTTGTCTCTTTGTTGCCAGATGTTTTTCCTTTTTTGCACAGCAACGGGAAAGAGAAGGGAAAAGCAAGAAACAGGGTGTGTTCAAATTTTATTCTTCTGTACACTTGTGTCACAGTGTAAAATTTCTCTGCCAAATCAGACCCTATAGCAAGAGCTTGACTTCACATCTACAGGAACCCTAAACCTACTGTTACTGACAAACTGCTAGACAGAGAAGTTTACACTATCAGAGCCTCAGTAAGCAACTGTACTACCTGGTGCTAATACAAGCATGGTTTCAACATGCTAGCAACAACGAAAATAATACTTATTTTCCTTTTTTAAATTAATCAAAAGCAACTGGTATCTCCAAAGGGAAAAGACAATAGCAGCCAAATTCTGACCAAAACTCTGCTATTTATGGCCAGAGCAAATTGATGTGACGACTTCTTTGTTTCTAGCACACTCCCAACAAAAAAACATCACAAGCAATAGAAGTAAAATCTCATCTGTCCTTTATTTTCAGCTTCTCTAGTCGGAACTAAAATTCACTATCTGTGTGGTGGCTTAAACTTTCACTAACATTATAAAAAGCCATGCTGCTTGGCAAGCTTGAGGAGAACATTCTCTTCAGAAGAGTGGAATGAATTTGAATGAGGAGCTTTTACCTTCTGTGAGACAACACGAACAGAAGCACAGAATCCTTCAAGTACAGACCAGTGACACTACCAGAAATTAATAGAAGTCGGCAGGCCAGTGGTCAAGTTAAGACCAAGTAAACAAGTGTGGCAAAGTTGGTGCAGGGGACATTTCTTATCAGTGAAGAAAAAGAGTCAGATAAACAATGAGTGCAAATTTCGATTTTGAAGCTTGATCTTAGTACTGTCATGCAAATGAACCAAATCATACCAAACATCAGCACTTTCTCCAAGTCTGCTCTGCCCAGTACTTAATGCCCAGCTGCCTTTGAGCTGTATAGCTCCAGTTACTTCAACATTACGAGTCTGAATGCAGAACTTACTGCTTCAACACCAAGCCTCTTCCCTGTTCTAACCCCATAGACCAGATGGTGCCTTATTTACAGTTTGCTATTCACCTGCATCTGGCAGACACAGCCCTTAAGTAAAATCAAGTGCAACAGCACTTCCAGACAAACACTGATACAGTACATACCCACGTCCTGCCTGCAGAGCCTGTTAGACAATACGGGCCCCAAGCTGCAGCACGGCAGGTTGCCTGAGCCCTGCCAAGCTCCTAATGAACTCTTGCCAAGCCATTTTGAATTACAGAGATACCTAGTGAGCTCAGTGGCTAATAAGACATGGTTTGGCCACCCAAAGTCTAAATTAACATAAGATGATCTCTGCAGTCTTCTAGACAACTCAGGAGGCAGGTGGAAACAAAAAAGAAAACAATTTTAATAAGCCATTGGAATGAAGAAATGCAGAGACTAGACCTTACAGAAGGTACTGCCAGAAGAAGAAACACAGAAAACGGGTGACATGTACAAGCAGATGAAAGAAGTGCCACAGACAAACCCAAGATTACAGGTGTAAGGGCATTATGTAGGTCTACCCTGAAAGCAAGGTAAAGAAGGCGAAGACTGGGTCTCATTTTGGTAATATTCAGCTTGAAACAAGTTTACATACAGAAATGCCAGGAACTGAGAAGCCTGTTCACTCATACTATCATGTCTTAAAGAAAAACACTTCTAAGTTAAAAAATAATTTTAAGAAATAATCTATGCTTCCAGTGGACGGAGGGAGGCAAATACTCACCTGTTACATACTTAACTGAAATGGGTCTCAAATTTTTCCATCTTCAAAATATCATTTAGAAAGTTTTGGACAAATCAGGAGGATCTCAGGAGTTTTCCTTTTGTTTGCCTAATGACTGATATCTAGCACTGACTCAAGCTGATGTCTGTTGAGGTTTCCTTTCCTAGAGTGTCTTGAGCAGGTTATGCTATACTCCTGAACAAAGGCTTCTACTCAAGTGCTACACAAAAAGCTTATAGGCCTAATGCACAGCAAGATTCCTACGCCACATGATACAATCTGGGAATTGGTTTAATTGTAGTTGTTGAGGAAGAAATCCAATTAAAACAGGTTAAGTTTCCGGCTTCCTCAGCACTGGATCTGCATATGGATCTTTAGCTATCACAAGGATACTACAACAACAAACAAAGGGATTAAAACACATTTAAGGTTTGTAAACTGGGTAGTGCTTAAACCAATGGCATCTTGGAATTATGTGCCACAGATGCATCTTCTTGACCAAAGAAAAACAGTTTACACATTGACATTATACCTTGCAGTGATGTAATTAAGCGCAAGCTCCAATACACATACCAAATTACTGACACAGGCACAATTAAAGACATTTACCTTGTATGAGATCATGAACTAAACTACCTACCAAGTATCTGTACAGAGAAACAGAACGGAAGTTCTGTGCAAAACTGAACAAAAAGTAGTCACACCCAAAGAAACACCTGTTAAACACTAAGGATTAAGCTGTCTTTAAGCTGATCCCATCAATGATAGGATCAGGACTTTACAGTGCTCAGAGCTATTCCTTCATAGCAACCACAGAGAAGAACACAAAATATTAGCTTCCACAACTGCATTTCAGGAAGGTCCCAACCTTTAGAGTCATGGAAGAAGTTGTTAAAAGTCAGCGTACCAAGATTTATGAAAGAATTAAAGAACTTAATAATGGCACACTTCATTCATGAGACTGCCTACTCCACTCTGCACATGCACACCTTTTCAGTACTCAATAAAACAAGTTTGTGGGAATGAGGCATTGTACATGGGGATCACAAAGTATAGGAATGGCAAATGAGTGCCCCAAGAACCTGAAGAGTTAAGATACTGAAGCTGAGCAAATCTAAATATTAAAGCCCTCTTAAATGCTTTTTAGCAGGATGCCAGACTTGAGTCTTAGTTTTAAGCTAGACAAGAAGTCACCATCACAAACTTTAATACAGACAGAAAACATCTACTACAAATACCTCTCTTCCTTCCCATGTATGCAAGTACCCCCAGGCCTTTTTTTTCCTGCTTTACCCCACCAATGACTTACCTCTTTCCTCCCAGGCTACCCACACACTTGCCTTGCACAAGCAACAACTGTAACTATGCCCATATTTTACAGTTCAGAAGATTAAGACGACAACAGTAATAAGGTTTTTTTTTCTCAGGGTCATAGCATGGCCAGGTTTGCCAAAGCCTGAATTCCTTGCTGATAGTCAAGTCACTTCAGAGTTGGAAGAAATGCTACTTACTTCCTAGCAAGGCAATGTTCCAACAGATGGTGCCTAGATCTCTGTTCCACGCTTTTTGTTACCCCCCAGCTAAACAACTGCCCTCTCATGTACTGAAAGGATTCACAGACTACCAGTAATACAAAACACATATCAGAAGAACACAAAGTTTCTGCACACTCTGAGATCCTTAGAATAAGTAGACCTGTAGGCTTTCTACAGATTGAAATTAGGATGAAAAAATATTATTTAAGAACCAGATATTACAATAGCTGATTTGATAAGCCTTTGCTGTTCCATTTGCTCTGGGACCCAGTCAGAATACTCAGGAGTTGCCTCCAATACAGGTGACCTTTTATCCTATGCTAATGCTTAACTATGCCTTATAAGCAAACCTACAACCTACCATCCCCAAGCAACACGTAATGATTCTGGTCTTGTCTAGGACTGGAATATGGTGAGAAGAGAGGAAAGGAAGACAGTGTCTGTTTTAAGTACTTTGTGTGGGCATCAAACACACACAAAGATAGAACACTTTGGACCAAAGCTATGCATTCGTCTTGCTATGGTCCTGAAATACATTTCTGCAAACGTGAAAAACCCCATACAATTAAGATGACACTGAACTGGAAGCAAACTTCACTTAACGCCTATGTAAGATTTCTTGTCTTCTTGTTTTGTTTTTCTTTAAAAAATATCCCCAGAACACTCATATAGCTTCAGAACTAGCCCGCCTTTTGTCCTCTTTACTACTTGAGCCATTTAATAAAATGCACTAATAACGAAGACAAGACAAACAAAAGGCTATTTAACTGTAGAGGGTAGTTTCATCACAATGCAAGACAGAACAACTGTCTTTATTGCACTTGAGTAAAAATCATACAGGGAACAGAGTAGCTTCAGGGACAGATTTAAGAAAGAATAGGAAGTAGACAGGCTTGTGAGGGAAGAGGAAAAATACCTGTAAGCCCAGAAGTGAGCATAGTTTCTTCCCTCCCTATCCTCGGCACAGTACCTTATCATATCAAAAGCAAAACTTTCATAAAAACTGCAGCATCTCTTAATCCTGCATCCATTTTGCAAATCAAATACACTCATCTAGGAGCATGCACCTCTCCATCCCACATACAGCTAAGAAACAATAAAGTGTTCCAGTAATTACAGTATCTTTACTGTGTCTACTTCCCCACTTCAAATCTTTGAAATAAATCTTTTATCCCATCAATTATTTCCTTCAACCCCCATTAGGTACTAAAGATGCCAAATTAGTTGTGCTAACTTTGTGTCTTTTCTCTATGCTCTTCAAGCTTTATTTGTAGGTTTTCGTTGTATTTCAAGTTTTCCCTGGCAGAACAGTTTTAGGACATAGATACTGTGTACAGAATTTGAAAATAGCCTGATCTGTCCAGTGCAAGCTTCCTCCGTGGAACTGGAAGTTAAATAATTTGAAAATATTGCTCAATCTTGCAGTATCTATTAAGAAATAGTTTCAACTATTTTCTTTTAAATGTCTACTTTAACTAACTATAAAGTGGATGGTATAAAGCTTCTAGCATTGAATTTTCAAATCAGCAGTCTGGAGTTATAGTTTCAAATATTAAGGACAGCATATGCCATTGGCACATACTAATATGACAATATTTATTGTATTTAACAGCTGCATGATAACAGTCTGAAAGTTTCAATAGTGCTTTTTTTATTTTCAAGAAAAACGTCTCAGATGTGGTATAGTAGTGCGTGTTGTACAGATACTTTTTCTGATTAAAATGACAGTATAAACATTCTGTACATATTCAAGTATGACAGACATTCTGTGCCAAACACACCTTTTTTTATAACTCAATTAACTCTAATCTTAATAGTGATTACACTTCCTTATACTCTTCATACAAGATTTAACTTACTACTAAAGTTACAGTACAGGTGAAGGAGAGAAAACCTAAGCAAGCCACTCTTTAGGGCATTAAAGCTATCAATCTGCACTACACTGTTTTTCAGTTGAAATCCACTGTATCTTCAGAAGAGTACCACTGACAAATTAAAAACCCAACTAGATTTCTTGGAAGACATCTTAGTGAGCATGGTCACCTAAATAAATCAGAAAGTTGGTTCCTTTAATCCAAAAACTAAGTGAAAGTCTTGGAAACTACCTTCTACCAAGTGCACAACTATTACACAAATTTATCCAAACTTTCTGCCTTTGAGGATGTCATTATTTCAAGGCCCTTCTCTTTCACAAATACCTCAGAAGGTACAGGGATAGAGTACAATTATTAGTTTCACTATAATGCCTGTGCAGGCCATTTTCGTGTTAGAATTCAGCACATCAGACTTCAGGAGATGATCATAAATATAGATGACTGCATCTGTACAAGTTATATAGACAATTTAAAACCCAACACATTGAACTATCACCAATTGTCATCAGTAAAAGCTTTCAAATTCTGCTGAAGCAACCTGAAATTAGATCAGCGTCTCCTCCACTCTCCCACCACAAAAGCCACTCCAGTCTATGCAAGTATAAAGAACAGCAGTTCAGATGACAGCCAGTCCTAAATGTGTATTTTAAAATTCTTCCTACCTCAAAGCTGGGCCACCAACCTTTCCAACACCCCCAACAATGCAGCAAACACACACCAAGAATAGACGCAACTCTAATGTGTTGCCATAACCTGGAATAATACTAAGTAGTAAAGAACTACCTTGATTTTGGACGCACCTTGACTTGACTGAACTCAGACATTTAAATCACTATATTCTACTATAGGTTGAGCTACTGCTTCTACCTGCCACAGGTCTGGACTTGCACTAGTCACCTTCTGCTCTTGATATTGTCAACAGAAAGACAAAACCTTTCTGAAGTAGGCCTTTGTTAACAAGTTAGATAATACACATAAAGCAAAGGTAGGGGCTTACAAGCCCCAACTCAGCAGTGTCTCACACAAGCTATTTGAGAATCAGCAGAAACAGAGTAGTTTGCATCTTCACTACTTGTCACACTCCGTGATCTAAAAGCAGCATTCATGAGTCAATACGCACAAAACTCAGGGTCCTTGAATTCCTCACCTCAGCTGTTCAAGCTGAGGAGCAACCACCTTTCATGCTGTAGCTATAACATTTACGACAATACAGCTAGAGTCAGCAGTATAAAAACCTGAACACTTACACATACTTCTGCACTTTGTTTTTTTCCTCTTAGCCTTACCTGGCAACTAAATATTTTATGCTAGAAGTCAAGCGTTTGAAGAACTCCAATCAAAAGTGGTCAAAAAAAACAATAAGGGAAAATTGTCCCTTTGCTTTAAAAACCAAACTACTACTTAAAAAGAGATCCCATTAGTGTTGATAGTATTTCCAAGAATAGGCCCTCTCCTTTCCTGAGAAACTAAAATTTAAGACTGGATCCTTCAACTGCTTTTCACAGTTTACCTTCCTTCACTATGTCAGTAGTGCCATGAAATTGTATTTGCTTACTCTATGAATGTATGTAGACACACATTCTCACTAAACCAGAGTTCAGCAAAATATTACAAGTACTCTTGATGAGAACTATTAAACTACAGCTTTCCACCCCTCAGTTTCAAAGCTGTGTTACAACAAACACACTACAGTGTACACAAAGAGCATATTTGTCTTAAGTACTTCTATCTTTTAGACATAGCTGGACTTAAAAATATTTACACATATGAATGTGCAGTCATAGGCCCAACCTTGAGAAAAATAGTTTCTGTAAGCTATGGGTGCTTAAACATTTATAACACTTGAAGGTAGGTAATAATCTTAAACTTATGATGGAATTAAATCTTGAAATCCTAACTCACTAATGAGAGGACATCAGTAGATTCCAGAAGCAAAGGATTTTTTCTGATAGCAGAACTCAGGACACTTACTATTTTCAGGCTTATAGAAGAGGGGTCATTCGTTATCTTATTTCTGTTTTGTTAAAACCAGGACTATTTATACAACCAGTTGCTGCTAAGTAGCATCCAAATAGAATACATCACCATATGAGTTTAGCATAGTATTTGTAGTGATGAACAGACTATTACCCATAGAAGGAAACTATGAAGCGAGAGCTTTATTACTGTTACAGCCTTGCCTATTTCGACACAGCTACCCAGGTGATACGGTTATCTAAAGCCAGAGCTGTTCCCTCAAAACTCCCATTTTTTTCCAAAACTACCAAAACTTTTACCTTCCGTTTCCTCATCTCTTTCCCTTTCCCAAAATAGTCAGGAAGGATCAAAAATATGGAACAGTAAATCATACTAATGAGACACTTGCAGTGCCATGAAGTACAGTAATACCAAGCAGCATGAAGATCCATCCTATACCTCAGTACTAAAACCAAGGAGCTTTGCTATACGCCAAGCCCTGACATAAGCATTAGTGACTACATATTCCAGTGAGAGTGATACTGGAGGGGAAGGGGGCAGGAGGAAGGCAGGACGGGTAGAAGAGAAACCAATGCTTAGGTATATATAGCATGACAGAGTAACTGAGAATTCTCCAATGCTTTTGTGCAAGAAGTCTTTATCTGGAATACTCTATCCCATCACAGGTGGTCTTGGTAAGAAGAGATGAATTCCAGTTGAAAGAAAAGTACTCTTACAGGAGGTGACTAATAAAGCCTGTATTATTTAGCCAGCCTGCCAACAAGAAGGTTACAGATGCTCTCTAAGTGCCAAGGGTAAGACATCAAGAGAAGAAAAAATAATTAAAATAAGAGGATAGCATTAATACAGTTAGTAGGCAAAACAGTTATGAGAAACTTTCAGGGTGGAAATTAAATGATCTTAAATTTCAAGAAACAACATGCTGAAAGAATCTCCCAGGAGGACTGAAGAATTAAAAAAAGCACATACGAAAACTAAACCAACACATACACTTACCTGCTTTTTACATGACTGCAAGTTAGAGATTTGATGTACCAACAATATTAGCGGATTACACTTTTGACATTCTGAGGTCTCTCACTAGGCTCATTCCTAGACAGTAGTACTCCACTGTCCTTACAGTCAACTGACAAATACCAAGTTCTGTTGTTCTGCTAGGCCAACCCACAGAGATAAGATGCTCACACTGCTCAGGAGTGAGACGCTCAGGTACAAGAAGTACTCTGAAGGCTCAGTTCCTAGAAAAGGCTAGTACCCCCACTTTGATCTTTTTGCTAAGGAAGTAAGTGGAACACCATTCTTGTTATCAGAACACCCGTTCCTTCTCAGAAGGTAAAAGAAGTCAGAGAAGGACACTGCAAGGAAGCAAACCTATACTGCACTTTGTGAAGCTTTTCTTTTCTCTGTTGTGACTAAGGAAAGCAAACTTGTTCCCACACCTTCTGCTGGGAAGGAGGGGGAGGGCAGAAGACAGCTCTCCACAAAGCAAGTTATTGCAGTAAGCAGCGAGTTCTAGAACTTAAAAATAAAAAAAAACCCACAAACCATACACCACACTTTTGGGCAGAGTTATTCTATGCTGAGGTTGTTTATCCACCTTGATCCTTCTATTGCTGTGTCACTCTGTGCCCATATGTTCACATTTGATATCTCTCAAATGTGTGCGGGGGGGGGAAAGGGGGGGAGAAAATATGCCAAAGATGATACATTCAGAAAGCCAAACCAGCTACTTGATTTTTTTTTTTTTTTGAAAGAGCTCCATGTAGAACTAGCAGACAAAAACACAGGAACACTATGAAAGCGTAACAGATTTTGTATTTGAGTTATGAACAACATTCAAGACAACTGATATTTCAGAATGGGTTACAGAACAGAGAAAGTCAAAATACTAATTTAACTCTGTTAGATTAACTAACAACATCACCTGCTATCTAGTTTTGATTTGCCATCTCACTAAGCTGACTTTCCAAATAGCTTGACATAGTTTTGTTGAAGGAAAACAATATTCCAAATACAAAAATCTGTAAGGAAGAAACCATTTCTTAGCTGAAGGGGAACAGCTTTTACATGAAAACACATTAAGTAATTTTGTAATGCACAGCAACCTACTCCGCTTACTTCTGTTAATTTTTTTAAATGCTTCACAACCACTAAAACAAGATTAAAATTATTTGCATTAATAGTACAGGCGAGATCTAGTAGGGTTTCCAGTAATTTCAAGTGGCCATGAAACTGCAACAACAAAACAGATACCACAAACAGAAGCAACATTAGTTTAGAACAGTCAGACTGCTAGGAACAGCTCCAGGGAGTTGACAAAGCAGTTCTGATGGCAATACAGGTGTTGCCAGCAGGAAGCATAGTTAGAATTTAAGTGCAAATTCTCAATGTGATAGAAAAATCAGACTTCACATGAGCAAAATACATGAAGTAAAGAGTTCTGGAAAAACGATGATACAACTACATTAAGTTTATCCATTGGCTTAAGTTACCAACAGGAATCTACATAAAACTACAAGAATATTTTTAACAGCTTTTGAATAAGTCCACAAGAGGAAAAAGCCTGATGCACCCACGGAAAATGCTTTACTTCAGAGCAATAAAGAATAGCAACAAGTGTATTCATTGCACTGTATTTTGAAAGTGACAGATTGAGATTACTTTGCTTGCCACTTCAGTGGAGTCTCACAGGCAACTTTACATTTATTTTAAGTGTTATCTCAAAAATTAACTCATTACTAGATTTGTATTTACCTCTAGTTTCCAAATATATAGTTCCCAAGTTCCACCTTACTCGAGTTCATCGGCATACAGCATAGTTAAGTCAAAATCTTCATTGCCCATTCTGTTACAACTCCAGTTTGGTTTCAGCAGTATGGCAAGAACCCCTAAGCTACCAAAAAAAGAAAATCCCACCCTTACTACTGTGGCGATAGTGCTCAAGTGTTTTAAGCATTAATGAAAGGCATTTAAGTAGTACCATTCCTTCACATACTAAATTCCACAAAATTCATCTTCCCTCTTCACAGTTAACCTGAAGAGATCTGTTTCCACTCTCTATGGAGTATTTAAATTTGCAGATTGAGGTGTGCAACAGCATTTCTCTTAACAATGCTTCTTCCAATTCTAGTTACAAATTGCTGATTAAAGTTTGGAGCTTATGTCCTGCATCAAGAATCTAGTATAAAACATGGCTACATTTCAGTTCAAGTCTACAAATACTTGAAGTAAATGAGAAATAAGGAATATGCAGCAGAGCTACATCAACTTAAAAGTTGCCATCCAAGAAGTTTGAAGAAAGCGTATTTGCCATCTTATTTCTGGCAAAGAAATATATTTGTTCTTCCGACAAGCTTTTTGTAACTGAATAAGGGAATGAAACTAACTTTTTTAATCCATAATCTTATGCTATAACACAGGTCTTCATTTTTATTACCAGTATTTTATTGTAAAAAGCTATCTGCTAAATAAATCAGGCAGAATACTACCAGAGTGGGATATGGCAGCACTTATTGTCATTACATAAACATGAAAAACATTATGGAATAGACTGTAGCAGATCTTTAAAGCACAACTTTTAACACTTGAAATCCTAGCTTAGTTTGCCAAAGTTATGCAGCTTCCATCTTTCTTTAAACGAGACACAGTTGAAATGGTGTTTTCTCCAGAAATTTTCTAATTAACATCAAGTCACATTGCATTTTTACATACACAAATGGCATTCCTACCCGTGCCATTACTTGAATCCATTTATTTTGATTACTGGTGCTACTTAAAGGTCTGAAGCCTAGCTAGCTAGCTGTGCCACTGCTTCTCTGGTGCTATTTGCTCAGGCCTATTCACACAGGCTACAAATGTCTGCATGTTCTTGTTTAAGCTAGTGATTTCCCACCTTCCCCTCACCCTTTTACGACAGATGCGTTCATCAAGCTATTATACTCGAAACAACCGCAAAAGTCAAAACAAGTGAAGTTTTAAAGAGAAATTACAGTTCCCAATCAGTAACTTGATTATAATGGGTTATATGTATAATTATCTATATCCTCAAAATAAAGAAGAGAACATTCACTCTTTAAGGAAGAGCGCCAAGTTTGTATTCAGCATACAGCCTGTTAATATGCACCTTCAGTTCTTTCTTCATTAGTTCTCTTTAAATGCATAGCCACATCTCACCTGTGATCAGAAGGTTCAGTTACACTGCACACACCTTCCAGGAAGGGACACACTCTATACCGAATAAGCTAATTACGTAAGGGATTTGACATTAGAAGACACAGAACATTATTAACATGGGTAAGATGCCATCTTCTTGCCTTGATGTTAAACACATCTTACAATACTATCTTGTCCAAAAATAGACATCCACCACAGATTCGTATTCCACAAAGATATATGATGTAAAGGCAGCTTCTCCTCACTAACTCCAGGAGTTAAAGTAAGCAGCTAATCATTATACCAGCATCAAGGGCATTTAATGCAAGGCCCTTGATTGCTTGGGAGGGGGAATGTGTGTGCATATGCATGTGTGGTTCTTTTTTTCCTTTTCTTTGGGGCTAGGAGGAAGGGAAGCAGGCACAGGAGATGCTGAAGTCCACCATCACTAGTATTTACTATACATTGTTTACATTGTTCCTTTTTTGGTACCTCAACTCATTTATATTGCTCATTAAAAAAAAATCATGTTTTCAACTTCAAAGATACTACATAAAAATGTATTTTTTTTTATTTCCACATTTATTTACCTGTACTTCTACTTTTACATTTAAGCAGTATTGAACTAAGAGTGGAGTTACAGAACAGACTTCAAGCGCACAGAATTCCACAGTACAGAGAGGAAATGTTATCTCCTACCCAGCGTGGGTAAGACACCGTAACAAGATCATAGCAAGGCAAAGAAGACAGAAGTTAGACCTGGAGAAAGATGAGGGAGAACAAAACAGTACGCATGCTTTCTAAAAGCAAAGACTGCGTAACACTAGACCTGGTTACTATGCAGTGGTAAGTACATACCAGATGACCTATGAAGGTTTGTCCCAGGCCTATTTTACCTAATGGCTTTACCTTTAGGAACTACCCCTAAAAATCAACCAAAGTAAAAATTCTTCATTACCATTACTGCTCTGCATTGATAACTTATATTAACCACGCTTTAAACACACAATAGTAGCCAGACACAAATCTGAAGGAGATGCACATTGCTGGTATTGAGTGTAATGCCTGTTTTATAACTAGACAGGTTTCTGAAAGTTTAACACCTTTGTCCCCAAATCAGACATGCACATTGGAAAATAAAGAACATGTTTGTATTCTTTCACTTCCACCTTTACAGAAGTCTAGCAAGTAGTTGCCCTTTGTGTGTTAAGTTTACTTATTTGGGTGTTACTCAATAAGACAAGGGTTGTCAGTAACAAGTTACTCTGAAAGCAGAATAACCATGAAATATACCTTCCCTTTCAGATCTCAAAAAAAGCTTTCTTGTCTGAGAAGTACCAGGGACCTCAGCTTCCATTTTGAAATACTAAACTGCTCCCTACAACTCAAGGTTCACATTCCAGGAGATGACTCAGACCCTTTCATACCTTTTAAGAACATCAAATCTTCGCAGCTGGGCATGTGCACTTTACTGTGGACACCATCACAAAACAGACCGATGCAATCAGAAAACACTGAGAAACTGATTTCCCCCCCGTTCCACAAAACAGCTCTGTACTGCTACACATTATAGAATCCTTCCAGTTTCTATTCCACACATACCTTTGCAGGTTTGTTGGGGATTTTCTCCCCTTTCTGATCACCCAAGAAGATGGAGCTATTTTATTAGTACAGTGATCAGTGAAAAACTATTTATTCAAGAGTAGATAAAGCCAAGTGGTGTGCAAGGCTGAGTGACCTCCAGAGTCACTTTCAAACTGGTTTACTATACAGATCATGACAAGAGAGGCTTTTTCGGAGCAGATGAAGGAAATTATGGCTTGAAAACCCTTGCTAGTACTTCTCAGGCATCTTTGATATTGAAGTCCAGTATCGGATCACTGTGATTAACTTTGCTGATATACAACCAACTTTTCCAGTTTTTCCTATCTAAAAGTCTTCTCTTCAAAAGTTGACTATCTATTGCTCTTATACACGGCAGTTTTCTGCCATATTTGTACTGAGTACGCTCACGAGTCAAGTAAGACTGGCAACAGTCAGTACATTGCAATACAAGCCTTATTATAGACACTGAGATTGGTTATGTGTGCTCCAACCCTGGCTGCCAGACAGAATAAAGGAGAGTATAACTGCATATTTACACAGTTAGATTCTACCAACTTGATGAGAAAAATTTTCTTACACAGCAGGATTAGGAGAACAACTGCTCTTCAAATCGAACCCTCACACGGAAGTGACCATCACTGTTACCTGAAAGCACGCAGCGGAGAAGCTAGTTGACAGTGCTGTCCTTCACACAGCATACATGACCATACACCTGTTATCATACCTAGCTAGAAATTTTCTATTTACAGAAGACTGCTGAACTTATGTTTTAAAGTTTATCACTCTGTTAAAAAAGACATCCTGTAACAAACAGGTACATACAAGCTTTGTCATACTGGATCAACAGCGGGAAGTTTGAAAATAGCTTTGCTCCTTGAGAAACATTATTTCGCGTAAATTGAAAAAAATATCAGGAGGGGAAAAAAGAAAGAGTTAATGTGACTTTGCTTTGCAGTTACCAACCTCATGTCCCAAATTAAAACTTAGCTATGAAAATGCTCAGCCAGAAGTTTGTTCTTATACTGCCATAAATCTGATAATACATATATTAAAATATGAAGAGCAAATTCAAAGTAATACTTCTCCAGAAAAATAAACCAAATGACCCAAAACCCTAACAAAAAATTCAGATGTACTGCTACCTTCAGAGTCAGTACTGAATAGGGCAGTGACAGCTTGATGAAAAGTTTCCACTATTAAGAATGCCATAGAGTCCACAAAGTGTCTCATAGGGAACATTACTAATTTGACAGGTGAGGAACAGGACACAGATCATCTAACAGGCCAATGGGAGATCCCAGAAACATTCCAGGCTAAGTTTTTGACAATGTGATAGTACACCATGTTGTACAACTTTGAGATTTGATTATACTTTGTCACAATACAGAAGACAGACCTGTGATCAGAAGTGTTCTACATTATGCTTACCAATTAGCTTGTTAGAAAATACATCATGGCCTATAAATGCAAGATTAACACAGACAGTTCTGAGATTCACTTATGCTGCAAATTAAGTACAAACATGTAGGTTAGTCAAACAATACCTTTCCTACTCATGCTTCAGCTTCATTGCATAAAAATAAAATAATTTAGTCAGATTACCTTCCTGGATTGGCTCTAAGTAAATAACTGTACTTATCAGTGATGTAAAAACCCACATAAAAATTCATCATGGCTTCATTCATGACATTAAAGTCAACTGTACTACGTTTTTGCTAAACTTCTGCAGAAGGACTACAGTGTCTTTCTAGCTTTGGGCCTCAAATACAGGAATGATTTAAAAACAAGTTCTCATTACAATTTTTTTTCTACAATATTTGCATTCTGGGTTTGAAGACAAACAAAGTACAATATAAAAAGAAAAATAAAAAATGAACTTGTGCATGATTTCAAAATGAGAATGACAGTTCAGATTTTTCATTTACTGGGAAGATACAGGTTGTTTCCCTAATGGTCAGTTTGGCCTGAATAACTTTTGCAAGGCATCAAAAGACTCCATTTTCATAAGCCTCTTACTCAACAGGTCGGCACTCCTACCAAAGTAGATCTGCTATATTAATAAGTAGTAATGCCACACTGTGGATGACCTACAATTTTCCTGCTAACAGCAAAGACCTGTTTAGGCTCCTACCTATGGAGCCATCTGGAAACCGAAGAACAATCTGACTTAAAGTTGCCAATTTAAGCTTACCACTCCTAATTTTTTCAGAGAGGCCCTAGAAGCGAAATAAAAAAACATTAAGAAAAATAATCAGATTACCTATATTTCTAACAGAACAACAGGATACACCAAAAAATAAAAACTAAAAATATCCTTCCTTTTTAAGAACAAAAATAGTGTATATACCCAATCGAGACACAAGCAGCTACATTTACAAATATATAACAAGTTAAAAACATGCATGTTCCTGAAAACTAGTAGTATTATTTACAGTATTTACTTACCAGATGACTGTTTCTAAATTTCTTAGTTGAAATATAACATTAATCATTAAAATACTACATGGAAAAACTGAAACACTAATATTTTCATAAATATATTTCATTACTACCAATATTTATTAAATAGGCTACCAAACAATAGAAAGCTAGAGTTATTTTTCAAGTACTGCTTTCATGTTCATTATGCATACTTATATATATATAAAAAATGTATTTAAAAACTTTTAGTGTAATGAAAAACCTCACAAAACTGTTAGAGCATCAAGTCAAATACCAAAAACCCACTCCTGTAGTATGAGCAGTCTAGTCTTGGGGGTGGGAGGGGAACAGAAAGAGAGAAACTGAAGAGAATATATCAGAGATAAACAGAAGTAATCACAGCAATGCTTGGTAGCTTTTAACATCTCACAAAGAAAGTATATCCACAGTGACAGTTCCCCTAAGAAAAGCTTGTAAAATTAATTTAAAGTCATTAGAATTCTTCTTTCTCACTACAAAGGATGTACTTCATATTTGTTAGGTGGTAACTACTCCTCTTTCTGACAGTCTTTACCACACCAGAAAGCTCAATATTCATAACACACACAATACATAGACTGTGGAAATTACCCTGTTTGAGTAAAGTTTTGTGTTACGGTGTTAGAACCTCTGGATCAATATTATTTCTGCTGAAGAATGCAGAAAGAAAAAAAACACACCCATAACAGTTTTTTGGAAAAAAATTAAAATTAAAATTATTATTGGATCGCTACACATAATAAAACCACCCTCAAAACAAACTGCACACGCTCTAAAAATGTTCCCAAGTTGCATGCCAGATTTACAGAATAAATTTAGGCCAGTACCAAGCACTCATTTCTTCCCCGTGTGTAAATGCGACACAATCGGGCCTCACATGCAGGCCTCTCTCTCCAATACAGGCAGGACCTTTGTTCGATACGTCGATGTTTTTCCCCCAAAGCCCTTGACATAACTTTCCATTCTTCCCCCTATTATTTTCCGGTTCACAGTCTAGACTTTCGGACTCCCGTTCTGTGAAAACCCCTGGCTGTCGAGAAAGCCAGTGCACTAGGAAGGGGAGGAGGGGGGGGAGGGAAGGGGGAACAATAAAAAAGTTGAAGAGCAGGAAGACGGGCCTACAGGTCTGGCGAGAGCCCCGGTATCGGTTTGTTTCCCAGCCCCGAGATGCCCAGGGCAGGACACGGCTGGCGGCGGCGCTACCAGCCCCTCGCAACTTCTCCCACTGCCCGGCCCCCCCCCCCCCCCCCCCGGG